>SAYR01004239.1:1050922-1171015 GCA_004382745.1 Argopecten irradians irradians
CAACGTTAAATTGCACAAAACCCAGCACAATGGCTTTTGAGACTGTTTTTATGATAAGCTATCAGATAATTACAATCATATACCGGGTACAATGTTATACATAAGCTGTTAAATAAAAAGATTTGGGGCGCGTGAGTTCAATCATGTTGTCTAACGATACCCTCTGTAGATCGTCTTTCATTAAAATATATACACTTTTATAATATTATTCTTGCTATTTTAAGTTTCTAAAAGTATTGTACGTAAAAATATCAAAGTACCCAATTCAGCTTGTTTTATTCTTAATTACCCGGTACACACAATATGTTTATGAATGAGTCCCAACCCGCAAGTATATCTTGACGTATATTGCGTCAATGTCCAAAATTATAAAACTTGTCAAGCAACAGTAAGCCACCATAATCCAGCTATAACAGTGTCCTCAACGTGACCATCGATAGATGGCCAGAGGGCAGAATCGTTGCCTCTAGTGTTTACCACGGCTTTATGGAGAACGGGCAGTTATCCATTTAATATAATATGTGATTTAGAATTGTTTCTATGGAGTTTTAAGACAAACAAATATACTTTACCGTTTCTTAAAAAATCATACAGTACCATTCTTATTAGATTACTTGTACATGCTTGTTGTAAGAGCCTGGGTAAACATGCAACGCTTTCCGATGGGGGGGGGGTAGATTGGTGGATTGGGATGAGTAAAAACTAGCTGCCAAAACCTATAGTAATGATGCTAATCACCACCTCAATTATTGTCACAATTATGTCATTGACAGGGCCAGCCATGAAGTGAGAAGCTGACGGAGCCTTACAGCAGTAAATCCAAGCTGTCTTCACAAACAATTAATTTACCAATTAACATGTATATCTTATAATCAAATTAATTTAAATAAAGGTACTTATTCATCCATTGTAAATGGTATCTTAGGTACATATCATGATAATCAGTTTCTGATATATGTAAAAACCCAGTGTAAAAAAAAATAAATTAATGAAAAATACTCGGATGAAATATGATATTCCAATAATCTTGAAAATAAATGTTTTAATTAATATATCACTTGGTATTTAGATTATTTTTAATTTTAATATATAAGCTCATTATCAAATAAATTTAAAATGCACTACCAGTTTAAAAACACCATATCCCTATGACTAGCATTGTGTAACATAACTATCTATTGTGCAGAGTCAATATATTATGTAAAAGCTCCACAGTACAGCATGCTATAAAGACCCCTAGAGTTGATAGACAACATATATACCAGTGTTTAGTATGATGATACACTGAACTGAACATATTGAAGCGGCCCAAAGAATGCCCAGCCCCTGACCACTATACCAAAGTTAGGTAATTTAATATATACTGTGTGGTGAGTCGGCAACAGATGAAGTCCAAGTAAACCATGGCAACTGCCAGTCCATTAGCCTAAGGGTGTCTACCTCTTCGACAGGCTAATTTTAATGTACCAAAATACTACATTTGGATCATACATTGTTATCACTACTCACCGGTTTGTAAAGAAGTCAGAAATAGGATTGATTCCCAAATTATCAAGTTTTCTAGAATTAAAAATTTGGACAAATTCATAATTAATCAACAACTATGATCAACATTTAATGGAAGAAAGTAGATTATTGATTTCTATCTGCATTGACCTACATTTTTACGATCTCCTTTAACAGTGTTGATGTCACGAGCAGCCACATGCCCATACTAAATTTATGACTTTCTTAAGCCAGTCCTATATAATTACAGTTCCACAATCGTTGACACAATAAAATTTATTTCTAATGCCATTTTAACGTCTGATGGACGATTTCTCATTTTCCTATGCTTGCCAACGAACCAGGTTCCATGGTAGCAAAATATTATACGTATTACACATTTGACAGGATCAGCAATTAAATAGTACATTAGATCTCTGACAGGATTAAATCTATGTCGCGCACCTGGCCGGTTAGAAAACTACTATTTCCATACATCATAGTTAACATTTATATAGAATTTAATTTGTTATGTTTATATGTCTTGCTTTTATTATGCACCTATCAATATATTCTTTTTAATCAAAATATTTACCGATCAAAATATCTCTGCCGACGATTTTGCTTACACTGAAAATCTTACTTCACGCAAGGTCCATCACTTAATGCGTTCGAAAAAGAATTTCATCTCTAAACTACATATAACTAGCTAAGAAAAATAGTTTTTACTGGGAAAAAAGCGACTTGAACTATCCATTGATGAGACATAACCAGAACGTGGTTTACCGTACGCGTTATTTTGCTTTTATAACTTCTAATAAACGTCCTTATATATTAAATTAAATTGTATGATAATATATATTGATACATTTTACTTATATGTATTCTATTCAAATAAACATTACAGTACGAATGATTCCATAATTAACGGCAATTTTTATGTTGCAATAAATATATATGTTTCTGATCGCCAATAAATATTTCTATCTTCAAAGTCCATATAGGCTGGCAGAATAAATACATATTTCTCATATCTCTGAGGCACATCAGCTAGTCTGATCGTGTCGATGATGACATTTACCTGGACACGATGTCCACCTGTAGTGGACACCGTGTTCACACGTAGTGCACTCCGTGTCTACCTGTAGTCTAAATCTTGTGCACTCCGTGTCTACCTGTAGTCTAAACCTCGTGCACTCCGTGTCTACCTGTAGTCTAAACCTCGTGCACTCCGTGTCCACTCGTAGTTCACACCGTGTGCACAATGTGTAACCTTTAGTCTACTACCAACTGTATGGTCTTACCAAATGTTGTAGGAGTTTGACAGAAATCCTGAATTTCCAGCGGATCCTTAAACTTATTCATTTTTTCAGTTGTCAAATAATCATACACCATTTTTCTAAATCTGAGATATTCCTTCAAACTTAAAAAGACTCAATAATAGTATCTAAAACACATTCTGTCAGTCAAATGTCCAGAACTTAACTGGACATACAGGTAATATCAGGTACATGTCAGGTAATATGAGCTATGTTTTATATAGGTATGTAAGTATTATTGTACATGTAACAATAGATTAATTAATACGTCTATAAGCTGAGAGTTTGTTTACTTAATACCTGGTATGTACTATTAATCTGATTTAATTGGCAGGTGAACAATTAGCCAATTAACAAGTCAAGGCCATATATTTATACATTACTCATACTATATGCCTTTGATTGAGAGATATTTAAAGTATTACATATATAGGATATGTAGTTATAATACTATAGCTTGTCTTTCACTCCCTCACACATCCATACAATAGTAAGACTAGGAACTGGTAATGTACAGATTTTCATAGAACCCAGCATTGCGTGCATAAAAGGCTTACTGCAGTAGACAGGCCGCCATAACATAAATTGTCATTTCAAAATTGAAGCAGGATCCCATTGACAAGGTTTCTGTTTTCATTCATATGGTTTTTTAAGGAGAAGTAGATTTTTTCCTTCTAACCATACTAATGGAATTCTATAATCAATCACTCTAAAAACACTCGCTTGTGTTTTTGTGGATATTTATTTCATACTCCTGAGTAGAGTGGCTTAAGAAGCTGATCTTCGGACAGATGTGTTAGGTATTGGAAACAGGTCGGAAACATAAGGAGAGACGACATGCTATCATCCAGGTTCACCAACACTGTAAGAGATGGCAGGAAAACACATACATCACTTATAGCTAGTCATGCAATGTGTGTCTGCACTCGTTAGTAACATATATCTTCACAGGCCAATTTATCCGCCTTTGTCTGCTGCGGCAGGCTGCTAATGAATCAATTTAGAAATAGGAGACTTTTCAGTTAAATAATCAAAGTGTAAAATTGTCAAGTCATAACATATAATAAAATACAGTAAAACTTGCCTTACAGGCCACCTTTATACCGACCACCAGCTACTTAATAAGACCACTCTATGGGGTCCAAAATGGCTCATTTCAACACCATTTTACCTGCATGAGACCATATTCGCTGCATGCATACCTTTTCATTTGAGTTTGAACATTTAAGCATTAAACGTCTTTCAGTTGGCATTCATAACCATATATGAATGCCAACTGGACAGAGGCAAATTCCATGAAGCGCTCTACATTCATGTTGAATTTGCCTCTGTCCAGTTGGCATTCATTTTGGCTATGAATGCCAACCGAAAGATGTTCAATGCTTATATTAACATTTGGTTACAATTTTATGTTGAAATATTAAAGGATTTTGCATCTATAATGAATTAATCATTTGTTATCATCAAGGATAGAACAGCCATTTGAACAGCTGCTTTCCTTGATCGCTGGTATAACAATTGTGATGTCACAATGATAATGATGTCATTATGAGCGACTAATGTTCATAGTTTAAATGACTCCCTACTCCACTTGGAAAGGTTACATAGTGGGACTGCAGTGAAAATGTAAATATACAGGTTTGGCTGTTAAATGGAATGAAGTCCATGACAAACCGAAACAAACAAAGACTATACGATGAGTGATATTTGGCATTCATGAATTTATGAACATGCACTGATGTTTAAATGGTATTTAATTATTGAAATTTCTGAATATCTATTTCACAACACTTTTTCTTCCAGTAGCATTAGTGAAAGGGGTTGTGTGTATCAGATCAAGTAAGATCTGACAATGTATTACTGCAGACTCGTTATCTCCAGGTCAAAAGTTCCAGGCCAATCGGAACACTTCCAGATATAGCCATTGAGTAATTATTTCCTTTGGGAACTCTGGTTTTCTCAAACTCAAAAATCTGGCACATCCCTAAATGACCACAGCTGTAATAAAGACTTTAAAAATTCTAATACATGTAGATTATAAATTAGACAGATCGTTTGGAATGTTACAAAGTTTTAGTAATTCCAACCGTGTGGACACAAAAAAATTGTCAAATTTTCAAGGCGATCTGCCCCTTTATCAAGACACACAAAACAAACAAGGTTACATAATATGATGTGAACAGTAATACAGGACATTGAAAGTTGACAAATATCTAACAGAACAATGGAGTGTAATTATATATAACCCTTCGGCAAGTGGCAGCCAAAGCCCAGATCTACCTATATAGATACGTAGTTGACATAACACACCACAGCAATGCCATTTTCTAAATTTATATTTCAAATGCAACTGTAGAAAATTTGACTATTCTATTAAGTTTAAATTTTCTACATGAAACAAAATAAGATTCTGCTACATTTCTAATCTTAAAAGTTATTTCTTATCTTGGTTTTACGTTATCTTAGACGGATAGTCTATCAAATGATTTTTCCAATCCATTTCCTAGTAAAAATGTTCAACAAACCAAATTGAATCATTAAAATGGAAAACAGATTTGAATGATACTATACATTGATGATAGATTGATGTAAAATACATGTATATGTCATATCTCAGGAAGCGCTATACACAAAAATACACAGAAACTCAATAAATAATTTCAAAACATCCAATCTGCATCAGACATCTTTCTTCAAGCATTATAACCAGGACACAAGATAAATAATAAATGTTACTGTAACCCAAGGCGTCTATAACTTCTCTTTGATAGCAGAATCTCAAAGACCGTTTAATTTACACACAGAATGGAAATCTTATTCAAGCTTTTATAGACGGCAGCATCTTCTGTAAGAAACATTTCTTTTCTACTGTCTGACATTGATGGGAAAATAACAAGGAAATATTGGACCCATACTGCCTTCTATGTTTCTCAATAACACTACACAGAGAGGCATATTTTACCAACAAAACAAGTGTCTAAAAGTCAGCCCACCAGAGCACTCTCACACTTTTCTACAGCAAAACACACGCAATGCCAAATGGGTGTTAAAAGGCAATGTATTAGGATTGACTGCATGGATCCAAAAAAGTGTGGAGAAAAATCAAAGATTGGTAACTGGAAACCAATAAGCAGTTTACAGTATGTAAGTCATTTACGATGTCCTTATGTATGTGACCTGTTGGTTGTACAATGTACGTGTTTTGGGAGGCTGTAGTATATATGGTGTTTTTGTGACTCCTTCCCTTACTCATTTTACAGTGGTGTCTCAAAGGAGCATGTAGTAAAGGAGAACAAACAGCACACTCCATCTCAATCACTTGCCCCATAGCTAAGTAGTGAAGGAAAAACATTAATGTAATAAGGTTATAGAGAATGTCAGGCACATTGAACAACTCAGCTGTTATCACTCACAAAAAACAAGGAAGGCTAGTGGAGAAAAGGCAGACATCTTGAGCCCTCTACAACTGCATCCCAACACTCCTTGTTGTGGAATGTCAACCATCTCAGTAAGCACTTGTCCTCCATGATAGGGAAAATGTGGAGAATATGTCAGACATCTTAAACATTTGCAGCCATGAACCATTCAGAGGTAGGGAACTTGTGGAGAATATGTCAGACATCTTAAACATTGGCCACCATGACCCACTCAGAGGTAGGGGACTTGTGGAGAATATGTCAGACACCTTAAACATTGGCCACCATGACCCACTCAGAGGTAGGGGACTTGTGGAGAATATGTCAGACACCTTAAACATTGGTCACCATGACCCACTTAGAGGTAGGGGAATTGTGGAGAATATGTCAGACACATTAAACATTGGCAGCCATGATTCACTCAGAGGTAGAGGACTTGTGGAGAATATGTCAGACACCTTAAACACTGGTCACCATGACCCACTCAGAGGTAAGGGACTTGTGGAGAATATGTCAGACACCTTAAACATTGGCCACCATGACCCACTCAGAGGTAGGGGACTTGTGGAGAATATGTCAGACACATTAAACATTGGCAGCCATGACCCAATCAGATGTAGGGGACTTGTGGAGAATATGTCAGACACATTAAACATTGGCCACCATGACCCACTCAGATGTAGGGGACTTGTGGAGAATATGTCAGACATCTTAAACATTGGTCACCATGACCCACTCAGATGTAGGGGACTTGTGGAGAATATGTCAGACACATTAAACATTGGCCACCATGACCCACTCAGAGGTAGGGGACTTGTGGAGAATATGTCAGACACCTTAAACATTGGCCACCATGACCCACTCAGAGGTAGGGGAATTGTGGAGAATATGTCAGACATCTTAAACATTGGCCACCATGACCCACTCAGAGGTAGGGGACTTGTGGAGAATATGTCAGACACATTAAACATTGGCCACCATGACTCACTCAGATGTAGGGGACTAGTGTAATTGGCCACCATGACCCACTCAGAGGTAGGGGACTTGTGGAGAATATGTCAGACACATTAAACATTGGCCACCATGACCCACTCAGAGATAGGGGACTTGTGAAGAATATGTCAGACACCTTAAACATTGGCCACCATGACCCACTCAGAGGTAGGGGACTTGTGGAGAATATGTCAGACACATTAAACATTGGCCACCATGACCCAATCAGATGTAGGGGACTTGTGTAATTGGCCACCATGACCCACTCAGAGAGGTAGGGAGTAGGGACGTGTGGAGAATATACAAATAGTCTTTGGCCACCACAGTGCCTTTGTAGTAGCAACACACATCTTAAGGCACATGAACACACCAATACATTTATGGACACAAAAGAATTTTTATAAAGAGAAACTAAACCCTATAAATCTGTGATATATACAAACAACATGCAACATTGTATACCTTCATGCTCAGAATCCTATTGATTCAGGATGAGTCACACAACATAGCCAATAGAATATATATACAAATGTATATATATACAGATTTCTTTGTTTTCAATACAATTCTCATTTGTAACCCAAACTCATCTCAGAGAGGAAAATGAATACAAAATCGGTAATACACATACATGAATAATTGAATATTTGTTAGACTCAATTTTTAACATGGGGTATAATGATATCATATAATAACATGTATCTGAGAGATCTGTGGACAATGACATTCATTCCATGTTCAACACAACAAAAGTAGTTACAGATCAATATATTTCCAATAAAAGACTACAAAAAGCATAACATGTTGGTTTTTGTTGTTAGAATTCAGACAGAAAACAGATTACAACAAATTTGAATTGAAAAAAATCTACAAAGAAATCAGAAAAAAATTTATAGAAACATGGAGCTAGAGCCAATCAAGTAATATAATTACTTAAAGACAGGAAAACGCCTAATAAATGACAAATAGTCATATAGATAAATATCTTGCTTGAAAAAAAAAAGAAGTAAAATATATCTATCTAATATAATTGTATAATATTTCTTAGCTAGTTAAAAGCCAATTAAACAAATTTGAGGCATTGATGATAATCTCTGTGTGTACTATGGACAAAACGAAAATTTTGAAAACATTTCCCAAAGGGCAATAATTTATTAAAATCATATAATTGACTATAACTATTATGGATTAAATCTTGAATATGAATCATAAGGATCTTTTCCTCAATGATGAAGCAAAAGTTCAGAGGAGAACAATAGGACAACTGATTTTTAAAGAGTCTCAAGACTTAAAGAGGCATAATATTCTTGTGAATTTGATATTGGTTCATAACATATAGAATTCTATACTTATAAATAGAACTGTGGTGTTACATAACATGTCACCAAGGTGATAAAGCGATTAAGATGACCCAATATATTTCTATAATTTTAAACCCTTCACCTCTGGGTCACGAGTTCAAATCCCATATGGGGTAATTGACAGGTTACTGACCACAGCTTGGTAGTTTTTCTCCAGGAACTCTGGCTTCTAATATAAATTCTCTTAAACCTCATTGAATTGAATGATTCTGGCAGATGTTTACGATAAAAGGATATTAAATTAAACAAACCATGCCCAAAACCATAATATTTTCGAACAGAGCTTTAGCTGTCTATAGGGTCAGATTCTGAGGTGAGTTTCCCAGTTTAAATACAAGCTATAAAAATGTTTAACTATCATATACCTGGCCAGTGGCTACTTTGAATTACGGCTTCAACACTACGGACAGTTTAATAGGAATGACCAATATTGGCTTAGTCTGTAAGTGGAATGTGAAGGGTCGATGACGATACAATGGTACTGTTTTTTTCTTTTCTAGACCAGAAATCCAGTAAAGCACTGTTGACTCTGTCTCCCTGAAGTGTTAGAAAATTCTTAAGTCCATACATGGCGCAATTTTATCACAAATCCATTTCCCGAAACATTTTCAGCTCCAGATTTTGAAAGTCAATATTTCTCGTATTGAATTGTTCTCATGTTAACAGTTGACCAATGATTGTGTAATATTTGAATGTGGGTGTAAAGTACTATATCACAAAACATCTCATCGATACCATGACAATTAACTAGGCAATAAATTACAGAACAAAAGGGGTTATTTATAGGCACAATTGATATGAAACTATATATGCATTTATAATTGACTGGATAGTTACAACCTACAGTTTTAACAATAGGCCTTACATAATGAGCAATAACAAATGTATAAAATATATACAGCTTTGTCAGTGGCGTATGTATCAATTACTGCTATTGATTAAACAGTCTGACATGCAAGGCAGCACACATGTACTCTAGTGCTCATCAATTACAACGCTATAGCGACAGGTCGTCTGGGATAAAATTGTACCCAATAACTCAGAAACCTAAACATGTATAAACTTAATCCTAGAAATCTATAGAAATCTGCTTATCAAATACAGGAGACATGTATATACGTAGCCAAGTGATCTGTGTTACTGATGCCTACAGTGCACTACAAATATTCTTTTTAGCCAAAATGTTAAAGGGGAGACTACTCTTACAAGCTCTTCCTAGTATATTGGCAACACTAGTATGTCAGCAAGAAAGACCAGAAGGTATAAATTTTATTATTTGAATGCTAAAAATCCTCCTGCCTTCAAGACTCAATATAGAATTTTAAAATCACATCCCAATAAATAGTATAGATTTTCTTGACTACAGTACTGTAGAGCTGTACAAAGAAAGTTATTGATGTTTGTACTTAATACAAGAGATCCCAGAGGGATCTTGGTGCCCACCAAAGAATGATCAATGTCTGACAATGGAAAGAGGGATCTTTTTCCCTGCTTTTCAAACTTTTTCAAACACACTACATATAAAATATGAGACAGATCGCTATAGTACTTTCTAAGATAATAGTGGTAACAAACTTCAACAATGAAGTCTAAGATGGCGGCCGGTTGCCTATCTTGTTTACCGATCAGTCCCGAAAGGCATTACGCATCAGTCCTATGCACAACTAGGGTACAAGGGGAACCTATGCATGGAATTTGAGAAAGATCCCTTCAGTACTTTCTGAGAAACAGCGATAACAAACTTTAACTATCAAAATCCAAGATGATCGTCAGTCGGCCATCTTGTTTACCGATCGGTCCCAAAATCCAATATGCACAACTAGGATCCTAGGGGAACCTGTATATGAAATTTGAGAAAGATCCCTTCAGCACTTTTTGAGAAATAGCGGTAACAAACTTTAACTATCAAAATCCAAGATGGCTGCCTGTCGGCCATCTTGTTCACTGATTGGTCCCAAAAATGCAATATGCACAACAAGGGTCTTAGGGGAACCTACATATGAAATTTGAAAAAGATCCCTTTAGCACTTTCTGAGAAATAGCGGTAACAAACTTTAACTATCAAAATCCAAGATGGCTGCCTGTCGGCCATCTTGTTCACCAATCGGTCCCAAAATGCAATATGCACAACTAGGGTGCTAGGGGAACCTGTATATGAAATTTGAGAAAGATCCCTTCAGCACTTTTTGAGAAATAGCGGTAACAAACTTTAACTATCAAAATCCAAGATGGCCGCCTGTCGGCCATCTTATTTACCGATCGATCCCAAAATTCAATATGCACAACTAGGGTCCTAGGGGAACCTTTATATGAATTTTGAGAAAGATCCCTTCAGTACTTTTTGAGAAATAGCGGTAACAAACTTTAATTATCAAAATCCAAGATGGCCGCCTGTCGGCCATCTTGTTCACCAATCGGTCCCAAAATGCAATATGCACAACAAGGGTCCTAGGGGATCATGTATATGAAATTTGAGAAAGATCCCTTCAGCACTTTTTGAGTAATAGCGGTAACAAACTTTAACTATCAAAATCCAAGATGGCCGCCTGTCGGCCATCTTGTTCACCGATCGGTCCCAAAATGCAATATGCACAACAAGGGTCTTAGGAGAACCTACATATGAAATTTGAAAAAGATCCCTTTAGCACTTTCTGAGAAATAGCGTCAACAAACTTTAACTATCAAAATCCAAGATGGCCACCTGTCGGCCATCTTGTTCATCAATCGGTCCCAAAATGCAATATGCACAACTAGGGCCCTAGGAAAACCTATATATGAAATTTGAGAAAGATCCCTTCGGCACTTTTTGAGAAATAGCGGTAACAAACTTTAACTATCAAAATCCAAGATGGCCGCCTATCGGCTATCTTGTTCACCGATCGGTCCCAAAATGCAATATGCACAACAAGGGTCTTAGGGGAACCTACATATGAAATTTGAAAAAGATCCCTTTAGCACTTTCTGAGAAAAAGCGGTAACAAGAATTGTTAACGGACGGACGGACGGACGGAAGGACGGACGGACGGACGGACGGACGGACGGACGACGGACCACGGACGAAAGGCGATTTGAATAGCCCACCATCTGATGATGGTGGGCTAAAAAAGTTTGACCCAGTAACACAATGGACAAAGGATTCTCCTGTCCTTCCCCTGAATACAGCTAGTTTAATTGATATTGTTACATATTATATTGATTATGTAAGTAGAAACTTATACACATATAATAATTAATATATGTCTCTGGTATAAGGTTCTAAGCTGTATTTGAATTCAAGGTTAACAAGTTTGTGAATATCTGAATAAATCATCAAAATGTAAAAACAAAATGAACAGTTTCACTTTAAAGTATCATTTTCAACATATACAGATGAGCCCCAATAAAACATAGAGAAACACAATCTTGGAAAGCAATATGCACATGTTTAGAACTTCCCCAGTTGATATGACAGAGGATCTGAGTTATCTCCCTTGTTAAGGATCGATCAGTACAGGTTGAGATGATGGATGACGGCTAGTGTTGGGAATCGGTTGAAATTTCATGGTCGATCATCAGTTTTACTTAACCAATCAATGATTGATTAAAAACAATTATTTTTTTCCTTGATGTATAAACAAGTCTCATATAAAAATTTCCTTCAAAGGCTTACGATTGCGAGGCCTCTCTGTGTTGTCATGTTTTCATGTCACTTAATTATTTTCTTCACATATCATGCTCATTTGAACGTTGACCTTACTATGTAGTGCTTATGTGCCCTTCAATTGGTCTAGACGCTTAAAATTTGAAATGATATGAGTGACAACCACAGATTTTAACAAGTTGGCTATGATTTTTTGCATGTTATAGTGATCAGCTAACTTTATACTTTCGTTTATCATGGTGTCAGAAAATTCCGACAAAATCTATTACAGATTTCTTACTCAATTAATTGATCAAACACCTCGAACCAACGATACTCGACGAACTTGATTAATCGGAACACCACTAATGATGTCAGGAATTATCTCCCTTGTTAAAGGTCCACTAACAAATCATAGAGATTTCTTAAAAACATTTATAACAATCAGAATATATATATCAATGGCCAAAGATGAGGTTACAACACCAAACAAATGCAGGATTTCCTGCGTAATATATAATAATAATGGAAGGACATTTCGCTGTTTTGGCCATCTGGCGCTGTGATAGTCAACTACGGCCCAGCATTTAGGACGACGGTGGGACACATATAAGACGACCTGCGTTATAAAAATTACCATTTCATTTATTTTAATCAAATTGTTCAGAAGTTTAAGATAAACATGAATTATTAACAGTAAGTTCATAACTTTTGCGACAATATATGATAGATCCTGTTTTAAAAATTTAAAAATTAAGGTTTTGGAAAGGTAGTTGACTTTTAAGGATGAAAACAGGTTGTGATGATGGATGATGTCCGGAGTTATCTCCCTTAAATGTTAAAGATGAAAACATTTGCAGGTTGAGTTAATGGATGATACCAGGAGTTATTTCCCTTGTCAAGGATCAGGATAAATTGAGGTGATAATGATGGGATTTATCTCCCTTGTAAATGATCAGGGTAGGTGGAGATGACATATGGTGGGATATTTATCTCCCTAGTTAAGGGTCTGGATACGTTGAGATGATATATAATGGGGCTTTCCCCTTGTTAAGGACCAGGAAAGGCTGGGAGGGAATCAGGAAAGCAGGTTGCAATGACAGTCTTAAGGGCAGGAGACCTTTTTGAGGATCAGGATAAAGGGAGATAATCAGATATGTCCCTTGATTAGGATGTTCACATTACCTGTCTCCTCATCAGAGTAGTAAGGATCTTCAGTACCTAGGTACATGGGTACCAGCTGTCACCCTAACAAACCACTTATCAGAGTTAACACAGTGTATGCCTTGGCCCCTCCAGGTATATATGGAGGAATTCTCTAGGAATTGTAGAAATTTGGCAATAAAGACATCCAAAGAGACATAAGGTCAAGACATCTGATCAAACATAACAAGAAGTGTGAAATCTGCCCTCATGTGTGTACATTATATATATCATATAATTTGTGTGTCGAGCACATATGAAGCGTTAGGCCTAGGCATTGATTGTCAG
The DNA here is from genome assembly GCA_004382745.1 of Argopecten irradians irradians. NCBI lineage: Eukaryota > Metazoa > Mollusca > Bivalvia > Pectinida > Pectinidae > Argopecten > Argopecten irradians. The sequence continues at coordinate 1,064,607 of SAYR01004239.1, forward strand.
CGACAGATGCTGAGGATCAGCTCTTTGTAGTTAGATTCTAACGTGCGTGTACACAGAATACAGGTAGATTATATGTACAGTACACATATATACCTTAGGTACAGTCTGCACACTTATAAAAAACATTTATCTTTTATATAAAGGTTATGATTTCAACAAAGGAAAAGAAAAGTTTTAAATCCCATCATAAAATAACAAATACCCTCCTGGACCTTTTTAAAAAAATTGAAATAAAATGATGAGGTGCATAAACCGGACTAACCTTTCACAAAACGTATTGCACAAATTAAGCTGTTAATCAATTTGGAAAATTAATCAAATAGAGGAGCCTTCATAGTTTTAGTCAGTATTTAATTCAAGGTAAGTGCATGGAAATTGTGGCCTCAAAAAGGGCTAGGGGAGGGGGTGTTTATAGGGGTGGGGGGGGTTTAAAATTTTGAAATCTGGAAGCTATATCCTAGCTTTAATGGGTATATAATTCAATCATTTCTTAATATTTGGAGGATCGAAATTTTCATAACCACAGCAATGTCCTGCAAAATAGCATAAATATCCAGCTTATATACAGTATTAATATGAATACAAACACAAGAGGCCCAGAGGGCCTGTATCGCTCACCTGGTTTGTAATGCCAAATAATTTTCTGAATACAGGTTCATTGTTTCTTTTCTGAAGGAATTTTAATATTTACCTCTATTTCCCCTATTGGGCCCCACCTCTCCTAACCCCGGGGGATCAGAGCCAAAATTTATACAAGTTCTGTTCCCCTTCCCCCAAGGATATTTCTGGCCAAATTTGGTTACAATCCATGCAGAACTCTATGAGAAGAAGTGATTTAAAGGATTTACCTCTATTTCCCCTATTGGGCCCCACCCCTCCAGCCCCCGGGGGATCAGAGCCAAAATTTATACAAGTTCTGTTCTCCTACCCCCAAGGATGTTTGTGGCCAAATTTAGTTACAATCCATACAAAACTCTTGGACAATTAAGTAGCAATTTAAAGAATTTACCTATAATTCCCCTATTGGGCCCTGCCCCTCCTGCCCCGGGGACCAGAGCCAAAATTTTTACAAACTCAGTTCTTATTCTCCCAAGGATATTTCTGGCCAAATTTGGTTACATTCCATGCAGAACTCTATGACTAGTAGCGAATTATAGGATTTACCTCTATTTCCCCTATTGGGCCCCACCCCTCCTGCCCCCAGGGGACCAGAGCCAAAATTTATACAAGTTCTGTTCCCCTTCCCCCAAGGATGTTTCTGGCCAAATTTGGTTACAATCCATGCAGAACTCTATGAGAAGAAGTGATTTAAAGGATTTACCTCTATTTCCCCTATTGGGCCCCGCCCCTCCTGCCCCCGGGGGGTCAGAGCCAAAATTTATACAAGTTCTGTTCCCCTACCCCCACGGATGTTTGTGGCCAAATTTGGTTACAATCCATGTAGAACTCTAGGACAAGTAGCGATTGATAGAATTTACCTCTATTTCCCCTATTGGGCCCTGCCCCTCCTGCCCCCTGGGGGTCAGAGCCAAAATTTATACAATTTCTGTTCTCCTACCCCCAAGGATGTTTGTGGCCAAATTTAGTTACAATCCATACAAAACTCTTGGACAATTAAGTAGCAATTTATAGAATTTACCTATAATTCCCCTATTGGGCCCCGCCCCTCCTGCCCCGGGGACCAGAGCCAAAATTTTTACAAACTCAGTTCTTATTCTCCCAAGGATATTTCTGGCCAAATTTGGTTACATTCCATGCAGAACTCTATGACTAGTAGCGAATTAAAGGATTTACCTCTATTTCCCCTATTGGGCCCCACCCCTCCTGCCCCCGGGGGGCCAGAGCCAAAATTTATACAAGTTCTGTTCCCCTTCCCCCAAGGATGTTTCTGGCCAAATTTGGTTACAATCCATGCAGAACTCTATGAGAAGAAGTGATTTAAAGGATTTACCTCTATTTCCCCTATTGGGCCCCGCCCCTCCTGCCCCCGGGGGGTCAGAGCCAAAATTTATACAAGTTCTGTTCCCCTTCCCCTAAGGATGTTTGTGGCCAAATTTTGTTACATTCCATTCAGAACTCTATGACAAGTAGCGATTTAAAGGATTTACCTATATTTCCCCTATTGGGCCCCGCCCCTCCTGCCCCCGGGGTGTCAGAGCCAAAATTTATACAAGTTCTGTTCCCCCTCCCCCAAGGATGTTTGTGGCCAAATTTGGTTACAATCCATGCAGAACTCTATGACTAGTAGCGATTTAAAGGAAATGTTGACGGACAGACGGACGGCGGACGGACGGACGGACGGACGGACGGACGGACGGACGACGGACGACGGACGCCGCGCCATGACATAAGCTCACTGGCCCTTCGGGCCAGGTGAGCTAAAAATAAGGAAATATATCTGAAGTCTATAAGACAAAACGTTTGAATGATCATTCAGATTTTCAGCGACATCTTTTGTGCAATGGTTTAATTAAGTAAATTTCCTGCTTACTCTAGATCTTGACCCGCTTTATAATTAGTTATCATCTCATTATAGGTCATGTTCTTCCCTAATTTGTGTATAATATTCAAATCTGTAGTGTTATAAGAAAATATTAGACTTCTGTCACAAAGGAAATTTATAAATGCATGCCCAGTAATAGCTAACATATTTAAGCTAATAAGTGTATATGGTGCTTAAAATTCAAAATATGAGAAGCCTTCAAGGCGCTTAATAGGGCCAAATTTGGACAAACCACTCACAAAAGTAAATCCACACAACAAGTCAGAAATCAATTTGTAAAAGAAATCAAAAGGAGTAAGTTCTAACACAGCTAGGCTTCATATAGTTTCAGTCTGAATTTTAATCCAGACAAGTGAAACTGGCCGGAAAAAAAGCGAGGGAGTACTTATAAGGACAGGGTGCTTATATTCAGGGTGGAATATATATGGAATGTAAGATTTAGTCCTTGCCATACATTAGCCACTCCCTTGATCATGGTCCTGAGGGTAAATTTTTCAACCTGTTTAATAGTTTATTACAGTATCATAAACATTAGTCATACATGGCCGGTATAAGTTTATGAGTTTGTCTGTATATAATCCTTAGATATATGATAATTTTACAGCATTACAGCTGCCCTGCAGCTGTCCATACATATAGATATGTATATATAAACATGTATACATGTAGAAATAAAAATAAAAGATAAAATCATGTTCTAGCTATAATGTACAGGACGTTAGCCTCATTCATTTTTGTTTAAATTTTTCCTTATTTATTTAGAAAATTTTTCCTCTTTATATAAAAGTGTTTCATTTTTCTCATCTAATTTACAAAAAAATACCCTAGTTTTTAAAGGCCCACTACCTTTTCAAAACGGCTTTTAATCTTTAAAATGGGAATGTAAAACAAGATCGATAATTTTGTAGAGTCTTAAAAATTATTAACTTACCGTTAATACTACATTTATCATCACCTTCTGAACGACTTGATTAAAATAATATAAAATGTTTATTTTCATAACACGGGTCACATTATGTCGTCCATACATTCATATTTTAATCTGTATTTGGAATTCTTCTTGCCAATAACATATCTTAAATGACTCACAACCTTTCCGAAACGGCTTTTAATTTTCAAAATGGAAATGTAAAACAAGATCAATAATTTTGTAGAGTCGCAAAAGTTATTAGCTTATTAATCTTAATACAGAGGACTCCACATAATCGAATAACGGTTATTCGAATATTTCGGTTATTTGCATAAAATTCTGCGGTCCCGATTTTTTCCTTCTTTATCTTTGTTTTTCAACTCCGTATAATTGCATAGACTTTTACATGACCTCCGGTTATTTGAATAAAATATTTGGGAAATTCTAATTTGCAATATATTTTTAGCGAATTCGCCTTTACTAGAAATCATCCTGGTAACAGATTAACGTTATAGTATGGCTTGTTATTTTATGCATGAATCTGCAAAGGTATTCGACGATGTTACGATTTACATCAGCAGCGGTTGATCATAACTTTAGTATAATCACTGACTCAAACATCTAATTAAAGCATTTGCACTTTCAAATATGTTTATTTATTAACATAACGTACCTTAGTTCGCGATCGGTTGGAGAAACCATGCTTCCTTACAACAATCGCCATTCATGAGTAGTCTCGTTCAACCAGAGTCTTGTTGACTACGACAGACATGTGCGTATCAAGCGTCTCGTTGAACGAGACATAAAAGCATGCAAAGTCGGCGTACAATGACTACCGCAAGTTTCGTACAGTATGTAAGCTTAGGCTACAAAAGATACTTGCTACGTTAATTGTTTCATTGCTACTTGAATATGAATTAATTTCTGAAATGTTATCAGGCTATTCGCCGTTTCGATCAACAATACAGGGAGAATTCTCAAAAGACATTTAGGTCGAGTGAACCACAGGGCCTTGTTACTATTGATGATATATATAAGAAATGTATGTAAATAGACGTGACCTATCTTATATATATCATCAATAGTAACGAGGCCCTGTGATCTAACGTAAACAAGAATCTAATATTGGAATATTTTTTGTTATTAAACAATTAAAATCGATTTACAACTTCGAAAATAATTACTTGTGGTTTGTTTTAATTGTAAATAATTTACGTATTTATCAAGTAAACGAAACGATATTGCCTATTCACATACATATGTGTGGGGTCAAACGGAGGTGCAAAATGTCATCTCCGCCTATTCGAATACTCCGGTTATTTGCATATTTTCTTCTGGAAAATGACCTATGCAAATAAGCGGAATCCTCTGTACTGCACTTATCATCACCTTCCGAACAATTTGATTAAAATAAATTAAATGGTTATTTTCATAACACAGGTCAGCTTATGTTTCCCGTCGTCGTCCTAAATACTCTGCGGCAGTTGACTATCACTGCACTAGACAGCAAAACAGCGAAAAGACTCCCCTAGCTGTTATCATTTATTACGGAGGAAATCTTGCATATGTTTGGTGTTGTAACCTCATATTAGGCCATCGGTATATCTTTTCAGATGTTATTAATGTTTTTAAGAAACCTTGATGTTTTGCTCCGGAAAGGTAATGGGCCTTTAATTGAAATAAATGTGTAACCAATTTACAAATCGCCTTTATGTACCTAATTGTAACCATTAGTTGATACATGTATGTGATCGGTGTAGTATAACATTACTGTCATAATGTGATCCTTTCTAGATTGGAATTCCTAATTCAGTGGTAACAAAATCAGGTATATATATATATAAAGCGAAATATTGGTAACAGTAATTAATAAACTGACGCTTTTTATCACCATCACTATAACCTTAATACCTTTTAAAAAAATCCATTTTACTTTCAGTTTCCCGTTTGATCTAGCTAGTTAAACCAGATGGGCAATATCAGGCTATGAACTCCAATCTGGTCAAGCGTATGAATATTAAATGTTTCTGCCGCGTCACAGACAATGTATACAATGGGTATAAAAAGCTATATTTACACTTGCTAGGCTTGGTCACTATACGCTAATACTAGCCGATTTTGTTTACCATAACTGCATGGTAACATTGAACTTTGAACTTGCGTAAGGAAATGTTCTGTGCAACGTAAAAGGACTACTTTTTTTTTAAAAAGAAACACATGGCTTTGTTTACATTTTGACGCAACATTACGTGTATATTTTTGTTTTTCATAGAATTTTGGAAAAATGTAAACAATATATATACATGTTTTATATTTATACATGATTCAAACAATTTTTAAATTAACAATTGTATAAAGAAACGGAAAAATATCCCGACCGGGGCGACGTGCTTTCATTTTTGTTAAAAATGATGGGTGTCAAATGTAAACATTACCTCTGTGCCTATGTTCGTCCTACGATCGAGCCTTTGGGGTGGACGGGTGTGAGACCCTCTGATAGAGGTCAGTTATAAACATATCCTCTTGTCTTTGTTCTTTGAGTATTTAATCATGTATAAAACATGCACCGCTAATAATCCACGTGTTGACAGTTCCGCGTCACCACAAATACATTGTATCCATCGAACACAAGTGAATTTGTTTCATCTATCGATGGCGATATTGATCTAAGTGTAGATTATATAATCACATGGCTCCCAAGGATGTAATATCGTCAAGTCAGACGACATCTCAAACACATTGAGCTACTTGAAAATCAGTGTTTTGACAACTTCGGCAAACTAAAGTGTGTAAACGTGTGTCAGCTTCGCCTCACTGCACAATAACGGTCACCGAGTTCACACATGTGGCCGTGTACAGATTCTTTATGTTATTACGCTATATATTAACTTTTAGCAAAATTGAATATATATTTAAAGTTCTGATCTGATTAAATAAAATTATCTCTGAAATTTACTTTGTTTGTCATGTTTATTTTACACTAAAATATTGAACTTTTTGTCGTCGCGGATGAATAATTCTACCTTACGTGAAGCGTCATCATTCGCTGTTCAATTGAGTAAGCTCCTCCCACTTTTGACCGACTTTTATTGAATAATTACGTCACTTTCAAATGACGATTTTATTGCATAAAATATAAATAAAAAGTCGTGTGAGTGTAAATATAGGGATTGGATTTCGTTTTTATGTTAACCATGCTTGTATGGAGCAATTCCTCTAAGAATATATTCAATATGGGGCGCTAACGCGCCTGATTTTGTTACCACTGAATTAGGACTTCCAATCTGGAAAGGATCACATTATGACAGGTATGTTATACTACATCAATCACATACATGTATCAACCTACGCCTATAGATACACTCAAATAATTTCAAAATTGGTTTTAAAGTTGTGCGGTCTTTGATATACAATAGTATTATAGCGTTGACAAAATAGGAAACATTGAAAAAATTTTCATTTGTTTGCCAATTGTTTCAGACCTTTTTGTGTAGAACTATATTCAGAAGCTGATGCTATAGCTGTTTCGTTTAATGAACTTGGTGACGTCAACAATAGCACAAGGGAGAAATTCAAAAGATATACCTGTATAATTTTGAATTTGAATGATCATAATGGAAAAATAAGTAATAAACTGTTACCAGATTGGATATACAGTTTTGATCAGGTTATTTTTCCTTCTTGAAATACCTTTATACATGCAATTTAATTTTTGTAATGACATCCTTAAGGACAACTAGAAGTCTTTTTTTTTAATAGGTAAGTTACAATTTATTATAAAGTAGTCCAAAGACAGTGATCGATAGAAGTAGTAACTCTTGATGCATCGAAGATGAGGAATATCTGCAGCCATATAATAGCTAAGTTATCTAAAGGAAAGATTTCAGACCACTGTGTAAATATTTAACATTAGAAGTTGGGTACTATATTTTTAAGCACATATGGTTCGAGGGTCATGTTGACCAAACACATCTATTATCTGCACATCATCGGTAGACTATGTATAGTACAATGCTATAGGCTATACTGTTTACATTCTATAGGCCTATAATATAATGATCTATAGATCTAGCTAGACAACATGTTGTACATTTAATTGACCCTTTAAATCAGATTTGAAAGTATGTGTAATAATTAGGCCCTGAAAAGACATTTGACCTTGAAGACAAAAAATGTATTTGTGCATATATGCAATTTAATGTTGATCAATTGACCAATGACATTTTATGTGTCACAGTCTACATATACACATGTATTAGATGTACAGTAAAATCTTTCCTATTTTTTTCTGGGTCACATCGTTAGGCCTATGTTCTTGTCATTAGATGACACTAAGGAAGCTTATGTTTGAATAAAAAATCACCTGGATTTCAATTATAGTGACCTAAATTCTGACACATATCACTCGGGTCACATGTAGAAAAAGTCATGTCACTATATCTACATCTATACATGTAGATTCCAGGCCTAATATAACCATGCAGATGATGAAAATAAATAGAACTTGTTTGACATTTAATTAGTAATCAGTGATTACGAAACAATCTAGATAGTCTAGGACTTCATCATACAATAGCATCACTAAGTAGAAACCGTGACGGGAGCTTGTTTTATCATTGCTACCAGGTAAATAAAGTTTGTTTACAAAACACCGGCACGCACACACCAACCGTTCATGCTTGACCTGTCACGATACAACCTGTATCAGGTTTAGAAGTAAATTAAAAAAGTCCTTTACGAGATACTGATTGACAGAAACACCAATTGTTGAATGAGATATGAAAAGATGATGAGAAGACAGACAGACGAATGACAGATAGTGTTTCTGAAATATTCGGTACACACGTTCTTACCTTTCATTTTCTCCATGTTGTCATTCTGGTGTCGTTCAGTGCGCATGCGAAACTAACCGTAAACAATCACCCACCCATGACCCGCCAATAAAAAGGTATGTGGGGCCTGTATGGTGTTTGTAGCAGTAATGGCAGCACCATAAATGTAGACATGTGACCATCAAATCGCCACAGATGATTTCTATACGAAATAAACTGTCAGTAACTTCATACTTTACAAACACAAGGAAACCATGGAAACACAACACATTACCGAAAAAGTTGTCTGATCCAGTAAACTGCAATTCATATAAAGTAGGTAGAGTTCTAATGTAAGCTTAGTCTATACTTGAACATTCTAAGTCTATGCTAAATCTCTGATTCAGCCAAATACCCTACAGATACAGTATACATAAACACTGTGAATATAGATTAATTAAGTCGCGTGGTTACTATCTAAAGTGATGGCCGTACAGACAGCTGTGCACCTATAAAATGTAACACGTTTACCGCAGGTTGTGCCAAGGGACGCAACTCATCATATGCTCAAGATACTCATAACATGACAGGTCACTGGGCATGGTCAGTCTATTTTTATCGGATTCTACTTTACTCACTCTGTCACAAAAATGTCTCGTCATGATATAAAAAAATATATGCTTCTGCTCTAACTAATACATATCAATAGTAATATTCTATGGTTTGTTAGACATTGTAATTATCCACTTGCGATTTCTGAGATTTTAACTCGAAATAATTAGGGCTTGATACATGTACATGTAAAATTCAATCATCACATCCGAGTTACTCGCTAGACGCATGGAGATCAATCAATTCAAATGAACACCGTATTGCATATATATACCTTACTGTGCATAATGGATTTTGAGACCGAAACACATGTCCGGGCGACCGATCGCGATCGGCCATTTTAGATTTTTAAAAAAGTTCGCTACCGCGGCTGTTTTCAAACTACTTTAGCATACGGCTTTCCAAATGACTGACTGTTTTTAAGCTAACATTTTTAAAAGTCCTGTTGTGGGTCATATAAATGATAGAACTACTGTATAACTGCACTCTCCAAGATTCCTCATCAGATCGCTTGTTAAAATCGGCCAACAAATGTTAACCTTCAATATTATTCAAAGCGATTTCTGCCACCGGGGCATGTATATTTTATACATGCGAGTTAAATGTTGAACTGGTGATATTTTAATATTTTCAGTCTGATTCAAATCGTACCGACGGTAGCTGTAGTTTACAATTCGCTTCCTACATATTACTCTATATGTAAATGTATTCCAGTATAAAATGGAGAACAGCAAATATTGTTAATACATGTACCATGTATGTATATAACTCATTGTATAAACTATATTCATAAATATTCTCTGTCATGAAAACTTCACAAAGACACTCCCCAATCGGTCACAGCGTATTCAATACATAATACTTTTAAGATATTCGGGAAATTTAAACTGTTCAGTAATTTAAATGACCGTATTTTCACGGTCGATTGATTTTAATCAGATTTATAATGGGGGCAGCATATTTCACCTGAAGTATATTAGTTTTACGGTAGGTAAGTTTTGTAACAGGTGGACAATAGAGGTAAAGCTTTGTAGTAATGACCTACTTCTTCACAATTCGGCCATTTGTACGAATAGTCTTATCTGATCAGCCATTGATTCACAAGTGATTTTTTTTATTCTCATCTCAGTGACAGTTCAGTCTGCCTGTGTGGATTTCAAAACGAAGATTGTGAAAACTATATTTTATATTAACTTTTATACGTCAACCCAAGACGACTCCTTTTAAAATTTTATTTTGGAAGTTGATAATGATATACCAACAATACATCTGACATGACTCTGAAAGACAAGATATCACTATTAATAATGCTGTAGTGGATAAACAAAGTACTTCGTCAGAGATACCAACAGATTTCGTTGAATTTCTTTGAATGTCTTGTAAAATTATTTTTATCTATATGTTATGGTATAAACTACGAGACGTTTTGTATGGTTAGATGTTTAGCAATGTATCGGTTGGAGTAATAGAATATCATCGTCATTAGATTAAACAGTTATCGACATAAATTCATATTTATATATATATTAGTGTAATGACTTTAGAGAGAGGCCATGTATAGGCATGATACCTGTTGCCCAATTCCCATTGTCTTGAACTTCTGACAATAAATATTCTGAAATGAAAACTGTTTTTTACTTGTGTTGACGAGGGAAGATTACTATTTTAATTCAGTACATATTTCCTTTACTGGACCATCGTTTACATTAAATTGTTATCGATTTGGCTTTATTTCGTCGATTCTCTTACCAACTGAAATATATTTTATTTGATTGATATCGGGAGGGGGAAGCGTAATAATATCGTTAAAACTTATCGTTAAAACTTATTACACATTGTAGGTATATAAGGTCACCACTGGCCAAGAGCGATTTTTTTTCTCATTATTCCATTTTTATTCTCTTTATTTATTAATTTTTAATATTTCCATATTCAGTTTTCAGAGAATTCAAAGATATAAACCTTATAATACTCACGAAAACTAGACAATAATAATTGCAGGACGCACGACACAGGATTAAAGTGCGAAGGCCATTGATTGGTTGGTTTGGTTGGTTTATTTTTACGTCCTATTAACAGCCAGGGTCATGTAAGGACGTGCCAGGTTTGTTGGTGGAGGAAAGCCGGAGTACCCGGAGAAAAACCACCGACCAGCGGTCAGTACCTGGCAACTGCTTGCCCCACATGGGATTCGAACCCGCATCCCAGAGGTGGAGGGCTTATGGTGATATGTCGGGACATCTTAACCACTCGGCCACCACGGCCCCTGCGAAGGCCATTGTAAATAACAAGTCAGTGATTATTAAAATATTCATTAATCAGAGATTGAAAGTTGGATACTCCCATGCTAAACAGAGCGAAAATCGTTTATGCTGATATTGATTTTCTACTTACAGAATTTAGCATGCATGTGACCTTTGCAGTCTATAAAAACATGCATGTACGTAGATGCTTCTGTGCCTTATATAAAGTAACGAAATAAGTTTTGAACACCATCAAAACTTTGGTAGGCAATAGGTATACGTAACACAGTCGAATATTGATAAAGGTATGCGTGATATCACCCTGTACAATGGAACTGAGATCTTCCTTGTCTGTGTAAACAGAAACAAACATCCTGTAACACAAGATTATTTTAAGTTAGACAACCCATGTCCCCGGCACGGAGAGTATCGGCTAATGTCAAAGTTACAGTGAGGATGCTTGAAACAGCTGATATAACCCAGTGAACAAGTATGGGACTGGACCCTTCCTAGATTGTGTAAATATTTGACGTACGATAGCCATACACTGGCTAAAAACATCAGATAACACTAGATTCTTTGAAGTACAGAGGAGTCTCTGACTCATAAAAGTAAAGTCTAAGAGTAAAGTCTCATGTTTCATTCATTTTCTTTTATCTGAAATAATAATGATTTGGTGATTTTTGGAAATATAAAAACTTGAAATATAATTTCTAGTTGAGTTATCTTATCATGCAAAATACTTGAGTTATTTTTTTTTAGAATTTACCCTAATAAATGATATTTTGAAATGAACTTCTTTTCTTTTTACCATTGAGTTTAAAAAAAAAAAAAAAACTAAAATAAAAAAAAAATAAAATAAAAAAACGCGTTCGCGACATTTTGTCCATTTTCCATGCAGATTTCATTTCACGTGGCGAGAGTTATCCCTCTTTGAACTGAAAAAAAACTACGTCCGTAGAGGCAAGTTTTTCTGCTGCCAGGAGTATTGAGCTGCTCAAAATTTTGATTGCGGAAAGCATTCGCCTATGTGCATGCTCAAAGTATGCTCGGCTGTTGTTCGCCGGTGTACGCAAATGTAATGGGAAAATGGATTAAACAACCACCACGTCAACATAACGAGCTAAAGCATTTTGTAGCGAATGTATACTGAGCAAAGTGTTTGTATTACGACTGTTTTACATTTTGGTTACGAACAATTTGCGAATTCATCAAATAATTAGCGCTTCGCGTGAACCCAAACTACTGTTTAATGACAAAATTCGCCATATGTCATTTGTAGCCTATATTGAGGTGTAATGATGTAGTTGCCATCTAACAATATACCAATGAACTTGTCTTAGTCCAGTAACTGCAGAGAAGAACACCAAGAGTTGTTTGTTTGAGACGATGGCTTTATAGAAGGCTGCAACTGGGACGATTCGCTTTCAAAGCTCACTCATCTGGCTTCCTTCCAGAATGCATGGCTAAAACACGACTTCCGAATAATGTGGAGCGTGTTCTCTTGGTTGCAATAACCCTACGCCACTTGGCCCTAGTACAAAATACAGGCATATAAGATACACATGCAGAGACCACACGGCAACTCCTACAAAGCTTTCAGAGAAGTACGTTAAGCCATAGTGGAGATTTCCCCTTCCTATTCCTATAAGCTCGTATCCTTGAACAGACGATAGCACCTTCTCCACCGATGGTCTTTTTCCTTCAACACAACAACTTCTTGTTTTGGCAGAAGGGGATTCCTCTACATTGCTAGTCCGTTGCTTTCTCCTTCCCTGTTTCCCCCTCCACTTGCCAACAGAAGGGAGAGTATCAGGTCCGTCTCAGGCATCACTAGGACCTAAAACGACTTCCATTTCCTCCTCATTGACAGCAGTAGCTTCGGGAAAGGTTGGATTGGGCGACCTGGCGTCGGCACGGGACGGCTTTGGTTTGGCAGCAGACTAGTCTGTATCTGGAGGAGATAGGATAGGAGATGCAGTCCTAACCTAGCTCTACCTCCCGTTCCTCTTTGCCGTTTTGATGCTGTAGTGCTTTTGTGAACAGTGATACCGAACGAGTGTGCTTCTTTTATGATCGCAATGCAAATGTCCAACATGAGCAATACAACCGGACGTGACAATCGAATTACTTCCGATATGTTTCCTCAATACATACGTTATAAATTCGTAATTGTTCGTTACAAATCCGCAATTTTAGACAATGTTACCGATTGTACCACTCACGAGAGAGTATCTGTAGTCGCATTCTCTTTTATTCATGAAATATCCTCATTTCTTCGTCATGAATTTGCACTATGTTATTGATGTATTCGTAATTCATATTAAGTTTTTTTTGCCAATTTTGCTGCGGATGACTACAAAAGGCCGGATTTGTTTTACACTAAATTCATCCGTAATTAATCCGTTCTTTAGTGGGGCCAGGCCTGCCTATAAATTTAAGCATTTACTTGGGAAACATAATTGAACGGGCTATGGTTCCGAGTGCTGTAGATACCATACACACAAAATTATATGCATTTTGTATGTACGCAATAAGAACACTATTAATGGTAATTTTGTCCAGCAATGAATGGTTAGGTAAAAAGTTAGACATCTAGATCCAGTCCTACCTGGCAAAAGGTGGGGACTTTCAAGAGCAATTCAGCCAAAATATATCCTCATTAATCGAAGGCACGAGCTATTATAGATAACTGTATAGATCTACCGCATGAAACTTTGCCTTGAAAGGAGTAACCCATATAGATATGTGTATATTGGTCGAACACAAAACCTTAGGAATTTACAAAGCATTCACGCCACGTTTGAAATACTATAGAGCTACTTCTTCACGATTACCAGTTGCTCTTAGTGGTCTAAGGGAAGTTCTATGGTGCGCAACTGATACTGGCTATTGGGATATGGCCAAATGAACTGGTACCAGTATTCCAACGGGCTTCATGCTTCATCAGTACTTTTCAAGACGTTACCAAGTAATACAAACGAGTATCCACGCCCTTAAACACCATTTAGAATTTCGTATACGCCAATGGTTCGACCATAGATAGTTCCATTGACGTCTATTATGTTCTCTACCGCGATATTCTATAAAATAACGATGAAAGACAAGCTAATCTCGAATAGTCACAACAACAATCAATTAACCAATAAGTAAGGCCAAAACGACTTGTTAAAGTTGCAGTTACGATATGTACTACTATCCAGCTAAGTTGCACTTCCTGGAAACCACGGACTAATTCAGTGTGATTTAAGACCCTTCCAAACATCACCATTTTTTGTATTGTCGTATTGTCTATCAACAAAAACGTTTAAGTGTTGCATATCTTATATCATCAACAATACCCATGGGTACGAGTTTAAGAACAACGTATTTTACAGTGCCATACACACGAACCTTTATTTTCTCGATCGAATTCAGTTGCTGTGTGGCATAGCCTTTCAAACGACGATATGGCTTTCTATTTTTCAAATTGTTATAGATTGTGAAAGTACATTTCTTCAACCTTTGATAGACATGTCCCTCTTAACTACATTGTATTTTTGCTTTGCTTTCTACAACTTATTGCAAATTGATTATAAGAGGAGTAACATATAGGCTATATATTTCACGTAAATCTTTTATTTCCAACACCAATGTGCAAATGTATAACAAGAGATATGCAAAAGTGCACTGCATTTATACAACAATTATTGCGTTTTTATTGCCGTAACTGAAACACAATGTGATGCAATAGGGACATTTTAAGTTTTACTTGTGGCTTACAATAATAGCTTGTGTACTAGACGTGATGTTTTGCATAGAAGTTGAACCACTCGAGCTTCAATATAAGTAGTAACGATTTCCACGCGACAAGGGACAAACTGATCATGGGAAACAATCTATACATAATTACTTAAGAAAATAAACCATGGAGGTTCCCTTCTACCAAACATAACAATTGTTAATGTTACAGCTTCAAGTTTATGCGAGTTGCTTTTTCTTCGTCTATATATACATATATTTTAATTTTCTTGGTATGTTCCATCAGTGTCAAGCAGAATAAAGAATAACTGTCTTACTTTATCTAGACTCTGCCATTCTTTTTCTACGTGTATTTCTAATCATGAAAAGCTATGAAGAATCAGACACAGACAACTAAAATATATGCATTATTGTTAAGCACAACGTGTTTGGTTTTATCTAAGCTTCGAGGATGCCAAAATGTCTTAATCTTATTTTTGGCATACATGTATGTATCTTAAAGGCTGCACAAACACGTTTATTAGACGTTTATAAGTCCTTCATATATCTCTGAAGTTTTGGTCAACGGACGATCAATGTATTTTAGATGCTAAAATATATATGAAAATATACTGCAGTGCATTTTTTCCGTTATGTCACACTATTCCGCACATGCCCTTATCCTATTGGGACCATAACTACACAGGAGACCATACAATCACACTCTTTTTCATGTCTTTTTTAGAACGATCTGTTCAGGAAAGTATTCGGCGATCCAGGAATTTAATGTTTCTCCCATATATTCCATAGATCATAACAAGTAGGGAACGTGACTCTCCCTTTGTACTACCTCTAGGGAACGCAAAACCTCCACAGTACATGTTTGATTAGTAGTAGTAGGTGTTCGTCTCCCAAGTTTATTAGCTAGCCCAGTATCTCGAAACGAAGACAGATAGGCATTTATTCTCCCGATTCCTTGTCTGGTGTAAAGGTAGATAGGGTCGAAACTCTTGTTTTATTGGTATGCAGGATCGACAACAGACATGTTATCGTCACGGTTCTGTTACTTGTACACTGTGATTAAGACTTCTATTGTCTACCAGTAAATACCTTGGAATTTAACCAACAACCATGTTTAGTTATTATCATCTATTCGAATGATGGGTTTTTAGACCCCAATATTTTTTTTTCTAAAAATAAGGAGAATAAAAAAATACATTTGGGAGGGTATTTCTCTATGAATAATCACGATTTAAGTCATGATATTATATTGGTGGCAAAATGTTTGAAATATTTTTTTCACCTGTTTGATCGTCAATGTTATTCTTTGTTACGTAGTTTTTCTTAAAGAGACAATTCACTCAGGCAAATTCTTTTACATAACCAATAAGCAAACTATAGCATAAATGTATTGTTCTACATTTTCTTATGAAACATATAACGTGTAAAACATTGACAATTCCACAAACATTGTTAAGTATTTTAATTAATATCGTTGAAATATCAAATCGTTGATCAATACGATTAAGCAGGTACAATATTTAACTCTGTACCCATACCCGAGCCAAAGTCACGCACGTTAAACAAATGAACTACATAACCACTGAGAAAGTGATAAAATGTAAAATTTTTAGGCAAGACAATTCACCTAATAAGGTAAACACACTACTGTCAGAGCGATTTGAGCAGTTCTAGCCCAAAAGTTGCATTACTTTACGAGCAAGGGACAGGGTTCGGCATACAAGAAGTTCGACCACAGTGTGTAATGGCGGACAGCGAGCAAGTTTGAATATTTCACACACGTGTCACCACCATATGCGTTTCAGGCATATCACAGTAAAAACTGACTGATGTAATTTCCATTAGAAGTTGTTTTATCTGATATATATACAAATATTAATGTTCTCTTAGACTGAATTGTCCCTTTAATATCCACGTAAAATGAGAATGAATTGATATGTCCTGATAGAGGGTGAGAAAATGTATAGTAATAGAACACGATTGAAAGAATTATATTTTCTGTTTCTGTGAGAAAGAGAACGAAAATATGAATGAGGAGAATACAATCAAATTACAAAATGAAAATCAATAAAATTATATACTAATAAATCATTAAAAATAGTACCAATGAAAATAAACAAATGTATTGATGATTAAATGGCTCCGTGCTAAAGGCCCAAAGACTTAAAATGAATAAATATTAAACATTAACAGCGCAATCTAACAAATACTTATTCCACTGCATGAAGATGAACTAACTTTTGAATTTTTTATAAGTTTAAAAGTTTATTTTTCAATTATTATCCTTTGCTACTGTATGTATAGCGTACATGGCGATCCAATTCTAAAAAAAAAAAAAAAAACAGACACAAAAGCTTATGCTCAATTCTAGGAACTAAAAATGTTGAGTCAAGACTTTCCAGTGTATCTTATCAGTCCTCCCTCCCCTATGTAACCTTCTTCGCCCTGATATCATTACACAGCTACTCAGATTTACAGAATCTATATCGAGCTATGTAATCGTATCAGACGAGAACCACCAACTCTCCAAGGAGACTCAGCAACACCGTAGTGATAAAATAAACCAACATTTGTTATTAGCAAAAAGTAGGAAGGACTCATCCGCCATGTCAAAATGGCGGATTATTGGTAAGACAGATCAGCAGAAACTGTTACAATCAATTGTCTTCTCAGTAACAACTTACAAATGTACCTAGCTTTAGTTAACATTTTATGCAGAGAGAACGTGGTAAATTTTCTTGTTACATATATGTTTGTGGTTAAAAAAAACCCTGAAAAAGTTACGTGTATTGGGCCTTTGACATTGTCGAAATCAATTCTTTACGTTTGCCAAATTGCAATTAATTGTAAAAATCAGATGTCCTGGTATTGTATAATTTTTTAATATATTTCATGCATTTTGACATATTTTTAGTTGATATGTCACAGTTTCGTTATTTAACCAATATAATTAAATTCCATATAATCAGAGATAAAAATTTGCAGATTCCATTATAAAGGTATAAAATTTCCGTGGTCTATTTAATTTATATTTACATAGTAATGTTACATGCAATTTTATCGCCAGCAGAACATGATATTGACGTCAATTTTTTTAAGCACTAACAACAGAATTTATGGAAAATTCGTTGAAAAACGAACGTGAAATTCGACTGAAAATTAGTCAAAATGCATAAGTATCATATATAAGAAAAGTATCAATAATATACTAAAACGAACATTCTTAAAAAGTGTGCACTATAGCGATTCCCCCTCATAAAAAAGCTATTCTTCGTTCGCGGTACCGCCAGGTGGTCGCTCTCACTGCCTTGAATGTTGCTCATATGACGTCACAGTGCTTCGAAGCCAAACCGGAATTGTGTTGATTGTTTTTCAAACACGTGCAAATGGGCAAATTCGATCTTGAATATCTCGAAGATTTCTGGATCGATTTTCATAATCTATTTTTTGTTTTGTTTGATTAAAATCTTCTTTCTGAATAAATTGAAGGAACATTTCCATTACACTACCTCTTTTAAGCATTTACTTGGGAAACATAATTGAACGAGCTATGGTTCCTAGTGTCCTGTAGATACCATAACCACAAAATTATATGCATTTTGTATATACGCAATAAGAATATTAAAATGGTGATTTTGTCCAGCAATGAATGGTTAGGTAAAAAGTTTAGACATCTAGATCCAGTCCTACCTGGCAAAAAGGTGGGACTTTCAAGAGCAATTCCGCCAAAATCTACCCTCATTAATCGAAGGCACGAAGCTATTATAGATAACTGTATAGATCTACGCCATGAAACTGCCTTGAAAGAGTAACCCATATAGCAATTGTATATTGGTCGAACACAAAACCTTAGGAATTTACAAAGCATTCACGCCACGGTTGAAATACTATAGAGCACTTCTTCACGATTACCAGTTGCTCTTAGTGGTCTAAGGGAAGTTCTATGGTGCGCAACTGATATTGGCTATTGGGATATGACCAAATGACTGGTACCAGTATTCCAACGGGCTTCATGCTTCATCAGTACTTTTGAAGACGTTACCAAGTAATTACACAACGAGAATCCACGCCTTAAACACCATTTAGAATTTCGTATACGCCAATGGTTCGACCATAGATAGTTCCATTGACGTCTATTATGTTCTCTACCGCGATATTCTATAAAATAACGATGAAAGACAAGCTAATCTCGAATAGTCACAGCAATCAATTAAGCAATAATTCATTTTGCTTGTTACGAGCATTTCATTGGCTTAAAAATTTACTTTATCAGCCCATAAAGGAAAAAAAATGGCGTCGCCGTTTGTAACGTCGCTTCTGATTGGCTGAGATGACGGCGTAATAATTTCATAGACAAAAGAGTCCCAAAATGAATTTTAAATGTTGAAGAGATTTTTATTTTAGTAAATTGAATTATAAGGATTAATTTGAATAGATTTTTTATGTTATGGAGATATAACACAAAAATCTGAGTGTACTCTCATCATAAACCGCTTCGCGGTTTATTTAGAGTACACTCAGATTTTTGTGTTATATCTCCATAACATAAAAAATCTATTCAAGTTAATCCTTAAATAAATAAGGCCAAAACGACTTGCTAAAGTTGCAGTTACGATATGTACTACTATCCAGCTAAGTTGCACTTCCTGGAAACCATGGTCTAATTCAGTGTAATTTAAGACCCTTCCAAACATCACCATTTTTTGTATTGTCGTATTGTCTATCAACAAAAACGTTTAAGTGTTGCATATCTTATATCATCAACAATACCCATGGGTACGAGTTCAAGAACAACGTATTTTACAGTGCCATACACACGAACCTTTATTTTCTCGATTCAGTTGCTGTGTGGAATAGCCTTTCAACCGACGATATGGCTTTCTATTTTTCAAATTGTTTCAGGTTGTGAAAGTACATTTCTTCAAAAGATAGACATGTCCCTCTTAACTGCATTGTATTTTTGCTTTGCTTTCTACAACTTATTGCAAATTGATTATAAGATGAGTAATATATAGGCTATATATTTCACGTACATGTAAAACCTTTTATTTCAAACACCAATGTGCAAATGTATAACAAGAGATATGCAAAAGTGCACTGCATTTATACAACAATTATTGCGTTTTTATTGCCGTAACTGAAACACAATGTGATGCAATAGGGACATTTAAAGTTTTACTTGTGGCTTACAATAATAGCTTGTGTACTAGACGTGATGTTTTGTATAAAAGTTGAACTACTCGAGCTTCAATATAAGTAGTAACGATTTCCACGTGACGAGAGACAAACTGATCATGGGAAACAATCTATACATTGTATACAATTACTTAAGAAAAGAAACCCTGGAAGTTCCCTTCTACCAAACATAACAATTGTTACAGCGAGTTGCTTTTTCTTCGTCTATATATATATTTTTAAATTTTCTTGGTATGTTCCATCAATGTCAAGCAGAATAAAGAATAACTGTCTTACTTTATCTAGACTCTGCCATTCTTTTTCTACGTATTTTCTATTTCTAATCATGAAAAGCTGTGAAGAATCAGACACAGACAACTAAAATATATGCATTATTGTTAAGCACAACGTGTTTGGTTTTATCTAAGCTTCGAGGATGCCAAAATGTCTTAATCTTATTTTTGGCATACATGTATGTATCTTAAAGGCTGCACAAACACGTTTATTAGACAAAGTCCTTCCGTATATCTGTGAAATTTTGGCAACGGACGATCAATGTATTTTAGATGCTAAAATATATATGAAAATATACTGCAGTGCATTTTTTCCGTTATGTCACACTATTCCGCACATGCCCTTATCCTATTGGGACCATAACTACACAGGAGACCATACAATCACACTCTTTTTCATGTCTTTTTTAGAACGATCTGTTCAGGAAAGTATTCGGCGATCCAGGAATTTAATGTTTCCTCCCATATATTCCATAGAAAATCATAACAAGTAGGGAACGTGACTCTCCCTTTGTCTACCTCTAGGGAACGCAAAACCTCCACCAGTACATGTTTGATGTAGGTAGTAGGTGTTCGTCTCCCAAGTTTATTAGCTAGCCCAGTATCTCGAAACAGATAGGCATTTATTCTCCCGATTCCTTGTCTGGTGTAAAGGTGATGAGGTCGAACTCTTGTTTTATGTTGGTATGCAGGATCGACAACAGACATGTTATCGTCACGGTTCTTGTACACTGTGATTAAGACTTCTATTGTCTACCAGTAAATACCTTGGAATTTAACCAACAACCATGTTAGTTATTATCATCTATTCGAATGATGGGTTTTTAGACCCCAATATTTTTTTTTCTAAAAATAAGGAGAATAAAAAATACATTTGGGAGGGTATTTCTCTATGAATAATCACGATTAAGTCATGATATTAATTGGTGGCAAAATGTTTGAAATATTTTTTTCACCTGTTTGATCGTCAATGTTATTCTTTGTTACGTAGTTTTTCTTAAAGAGACAATTCACTCAGGCAAATTCTTTTACATAACCAATAAGCAAACTATAGCATAAATGTATTGTTCTACATTTCTTATGAAACATATAACGTAAAACATTGACAAATTCCACAACATTGTTAAGTATTTTAATTAATATCGTTGAAATATCAAATCGTTGATCAATACGATTAAGCAGGTACAATATTAACTCTGTACCCATACCCGAGCCAAAGTCACGCACGTTAAACAAATGAACTACATAACCACTGAGAAGGTGATAAAATGATAAAATTTTTAGGCAAGACAATTCACCTAATAAGGTAAACACACTACTGTCAGAGCGATTTGAGCAGTTCTAGCCAAAAGTTGCATTACTTTACGAGCAAGGGACAGGGTTCGGCATACAAGAAGTTCGACCACAGTGTGTAATGGCGGACAGCGAGCAAGTTTGAATATTTCACACACGTGTCACCACCATATGCGTTTCAGGCATATCACAGTAAAACTGACTGATGTAATTTCCATTAGAAGTTGTTTTATCTGATATATATACAAATATTAATGTTCTCTTAGACTGAATTGTCCCTTTAATATCCACGTAAAATGAGAATGAATTGATATGTCCTGATAGAGGGTGAGAAAATGTATAGTAATAGAACACGATTGAAAGAATTATATTTTCTGTTTCTGTGAGAAAGAGAACGAAAGAATATGAATGAGGAGAATACAATCAAATTACAAAATGAAAATCAATAAAATTATATACTAATAAATCATTAAAAATAGTACCAATGAAAATAAACAAATGTATGATGATTAAATGGCTCCGTGCTAAAGGCCCAAAGACTTAAAATGAATAAATATTAAACATTAACAGCGCAATCTAACAAATACTTATTCCACTGCATTGAAGATGAACTAACTTTTGAATTTTTTATAAGTTTAAAAGTTTATTTTTCAATTATTATCCTTTGCTACTGTATGTATAGGTACATGGCGATCCAATTCTAAAAAAAAAAAAAAAAACAGACACAAAAGCTTATGCTCAATTCTAGAACATAAAAATGTTGAGTCAAGACTTCCAGTGTATCTTATCAGTCCTCCCCTCCCCTATGTAACCTTCTTCGCCCTGATATCATTACACAGCTACTCAGATTTACAGAATCTATATCGAGCTATGTAATCGTATCAGACGAGAACCACCAACTCTCCAAGGAGACTCAGCAACACCGTAGTGATAAAATAACCAACATTTGTTATTAGCAAAAGTAGGAAGGACTCATCCGCATGTCAAAATGGCGGATTATTGGTAAGACAGATCAGCAGAAACTGTTACAATCAATTGTCTTCTCAGTAACAACTTACAAATGTACCTAGCTTTAGTTAACATTTTATGCAGAGAGAACGTGGTAAATTTTCTTGTACATATATGTTTGTGGTTAAAAAAAACCCTGAAAAGTTACGTGTATTGGGCCTTTGACATTGTCGAAATCAATTCTTTACGTTTGCAAATTGCAATTAATTGTAAAATCAGATGTCCTGGTATTGTATAATTTTTTAATATATTTCATGCATTTTGACATATTTTTAGTTGATTGTCACAGTTTCGTTATTTAACCAAATATAATTAAATTCCATATAATCAGAGATAAAAATTTGCAGATTCCATTATAAAGGTAAAATTTTCCGTGGTCTATTTAATTTATATTTACATAGTAATGTTACATGCAATTTTATCGCCAGCAGAACATGATATTGACGTCAATTTTTTTTAAGCACTAACAACAGAATTTATGGAAAATTCGTTGAAAAACGAACGTGAAATTCGACTGAAAATTAGTCAAAATGCATTAAGTATCATATATAAGAAAAGTATCAATAATATACTAAAACGAACATTCTTAAAAAGTGTGCACTATAGCGATTCCCCCTCATAAAAAAGCTATTTCTTCGTTCGCGGTACCGCCAGGTGGTCGCTCTCACTGCCTTGAATGTTGCTCATATGACGTCACAGTGCTTCGAAGCCAAACCGGAAGTTGTGTTGATTGTTTTTCAAACACGTGCAAATGGGCAAATTCGATCTTGAATATCTCGAAGATTTCTGGATCGATTTTCATAATCTATTTTTTGTTTTTGTTTGATTAAAATCTTCTTTCTGAATAAATGAAGGAACATTTCCATTACACTACCTCTTTAAGCATTTACTTGGGAAACATAATTGAACGAGCTATGGTTCCTAGTGCTGTAGATACCATACACACAAAATTATATGCATTTTGTATATACGCAATAAGAATATTAATGGTGATTTTGTCCAGCAATGAATGGTTAGGTAAAAAGTTAGACATCTAGATCCAGTCCTACCTGGCAAAAGGTGGGGACTTTCAAGAGCAATTCCGCCAAAATCTACCCTCATTAATCGAAGGCACGAGCTATTATAGATAACTGTATAGATCTACCGCATGAAACTGCCTTGAAAGGAGTAACCCATATAGATATGTGTATATTGGTCGAACACAAAACCTTAGGAATTTACAAAGCATTCACGCCACGGTTGAAATACTATAGAGCTACTTCTTCACGATTACCAGTTGCTCTTAGTGGTCTAAGGGAAGTTCTATGGTGCGCAACTGATATTGGCTATTGGGATATGACCAAATGAACTGGTACCAGTATTCCAACGGGCTTCATGCTTCATCAGTACTTTTGAAGACGTTACCAAGTAATACACACGAGTATCCACGCCCTTAAACACCATTTAGAATTTCGTATACGCCAATGGTTCGACCATAGATAGTTCCATTGACGTCTATTATGTTCTCTACCGCGATATTCTATAAAATAACGATGAAAGACAAGCTAATCTCGAATAGTCACAGCAATCAATTAAGCAATAATTCATTTTTGCTTGTTACGAGCATTTTCATTGGCTTAAAAATTTACTTTATCAGCCCATAAAGGAAAAAATGGCGTCGCCGTTTGTAACGTCGCTTCTGATTGGCTGAGATGACGGCGTAATAATTTCATAGACAAAAGAGTCCCAAAATGAATTTTAAATGTTGAAGAGATTATCTTTAGTAAATTGAATTATAAGGATTAATTTGAATAGATTTTTTATGTTATGGAGATATAACACAAAAATCTGAGTGTACTCTCATCATAAACCGCTTCGCGGTTTATTTAGAGTACACTCAGATTTTTGTGTTATATCTCCATAACATAAAAAATCTATTCAAGTTAATCCTTAAATAAATAAGGCCAAAACGACTTGCTAAAGTTGCAGTTACGATATGTACTACTATCCAGCTAAGTTGCACTTCCTGGAAACCATGGTCTAATTCAGTGTAATTTAAGACCCTTCCAAACATCACCATTTTTTGTATTGTCGTATTGTCTATCAACAAAAACGTTTAAGTGTTGCATATCTTATATCATCAACAATACCCATGGGTACGAGTTCAAGAACAACGTATTTTACAGTGCCATACACACGAACCTTTATTTTCTCGATTCAGTTGCTGTGTGGAATAGCCTTTCAACCGACGATATGGCTTTCTATTTTTCAAATTGTTTCAGGTTGTGAAAGTACATTTCTTCAAAAGATAGACATGTCCCTCTTAACTGCATTGTATTTTTGCTTTGCTTTCTACAACTTATTGCAAATTGATTATAAGATGAGTAATATATAGGCTATATATTTCACGTACATGTAAAACCTTTTATTTCAAACACCAATGTGCAAATGTATAACAAGAGATATGCAAAAGTGCACTGCATTTATACAACAATTATTGCGTTTTTATTGCCGTAACTGAAACACAATGTGATGCAATAGGGACATTTAAAGTTTTACTTGTGGCTTACAATAATAGCTTGTGTACTAGACGTGATGTTTTGTATAAAAGTTGAACTACTCGAGCTTCAATATAAGTAGTAACGATTTCCACGTGACGAGAGACAAACTGATCATGGGAAACAATCTATACATTGTATACAATTACTTAAGAAAAGAAACCCTGGAAGTTCCCTTCTACCAAACATAACAATTGTTACAGCGAGTTGCTTTTTCTTCGTCTATATATATATTTTTAAATTTTCTTGGTATGTTCCATCAATGTCAAGCAGAATAAAGAATAACTGTCTTACTTTATCTAGACTCTGCCATTCTTTTTCTACGTATTTTCTATTTCTAATCATGAAAAGCTGTGAAGAATTAGACACAGACAGCTAAAACCTATGCATTATTGTTAAGCACAACGCGTTTGGTTTTATCTAAGCTTCGAGGATGCCAAAATGTCTTGATATTATTTTTGGCATATGTATCTTAAAAGCTGCATAAACACATTTAATAGACAAAGTCCTTCCGTATATCTGTGAAATTTTGGCAACGGACGATCAATGTACTTAATATGTATTTTATATGCTAATATATATATGAAAATATACTGCAGTGCATTTTTTCCGTTATGTCACACTATTCCGCACATGCCCTTATCCTTTTGGGACCATACCTACACAAGAGACCATACAATCTCACTCTTTTTCATGTCTTTTTTAGAACGATCTGTTCAGGAAAGTATTCGGCGATCCAGGCTTTAATGTTTCCTCCCATATATTCCATAGAAAATCATAACAAGTAGGTAACGTGACTATCCCTTTTTCTACCCCTAGGGAACGCAAAACCTCCACCAGTACATGTTTGATGTAGGTAGTAGGTGTTCGTCTCCCGAGTTTATTAGCTAGCCCAGTATCTCGAAACAGATAAGCATTTATTCTCCCGATTCCTTGTCTGGTGTAAAGGTGATGAGGTTGAACTCTTGTTTTATGTTGGTCTGCAGGATTGACAACAGACATGTTATCGTCACGGTTCTTGTACACTGTGATTAAGACTTCTATTGTCTACCTGTAATTACCTTGGATTCTAATCAACAACCGTGTTAGTTATTATCGTCTATTCGAATGATGGGTTTTAGACCCAAATATTTTTTTCCTAAAATAATAAGAATTAAAAAAAATATATTTGGAAGGGTATTTCTCTATGAATAATCACGATTAAGTCCTGATATTAATTGGTGGCAAAATGTTTGAAATATTTTTTTTACCTGTTTGATCGTCAATGTTATTCTTTGTTACGTAGTTTTTCTTAATATCCACGTAAAATGAGAATGAATTGATGGGCGAGAACATGTTTAGTAATAGAACAAGTTTGAAAGAATTTTATTTACTGTTTCTGACCGTGGTGAAATGAGAAAGAGAACGAAAGAATATAAATGAGGAGAATACAATCAAATTCCAAAATGAAAATCAATAAAAATATATACTAATAAATAAACAAATGTACGATGATGAAATGGCTCCGTGCTAGAAGACCAAAGACTTAAAACGAATAAATATTTAACATTACCAGCGCAATCTAACAAATACTTATTCCACTGCATTAAAGATGAACTAACTTTTGTATTTTTTTTATAAGTTTAAAAGTTTATTTTTCAATTATTACTCTTTGCTACTGTATGTATAGGTACATGGCTATCCAATTCTAAACAAAAACAAAAAACAAAAAACAAAACAAAAAGCACACAGGCTTATGCTCAGTTCTCGAACATAAAAATGTTGAGTCAAGACTTCCAGTGTATCTTATCAGTCTCCCCTCCCCTATGTAACCTTCTTCGCCATGATATCATTACACAGCTACACAGATTTACAGAATCTATATCGAGCTATGTAATCGTATCAGACGAGAACCGCCAACTCTCCAAGGAGACTCAGCAACACCGTAATGATAAAATAACCAATATTTGTCATTAGCAAAATTCGGAAGGACTCATCCGCATGTCAAAATGGCGGATTATTGGTAAGACAGATCAGCAGAAACTGTTACAATCAATTAGGATCGCACACCAGGTAAAAACAGGTCTAGCAACAGTAGCAACAGCTGAATCTAAAGGACAACCGATGATGCATATGAGGGAGCTTGCGAAAATACATTAACAGGACGGATGCAACTGACGTAGAAGACTACACCATGGATGTCATTCAAGACAAATTAGAAAATGACACATGTAGATATCTGGACTCTGAATAGAAACTCAAATAGCTCTTGAAAGACATTAGCTCTTTGAATGACATTGGTTCCTTGAATGACATCGGCTCCTTAAATGATCTAGGATCCTTGAATGACCTTGGCTCCTTGAATGACATTGGCTCATTGAATGACGTTGGCTGCTTGAATGACCTTGGCTCTTTGAATGACATTGGCTCCTTGAACGACATTGGCTCCTTGAATGACATTGGCTCCTTGAATGACCTACAATGTAGGCTCCTTGAATGACCTTGGCTCCTTGAATGACCTTGATAGTTAATATGACGTACAATAAAATCAATCAAAGGAGAAAGGTTTTACTAAATCCGTCTGGAATGAAGGTTGCCGTGGCGGAAATTGCACTTGAGTATAGTTGAGTGATCATTTAACGATTAAGCGATAGATAAAGGTATACTTTAAAAGGAAATCTTTTCCATTTTAGTAGTACTGAACCCATTAACTCGGAGCCTTTCTTTGCTTTTTCCCAGGACAGAATTAATACTTATAACCAAGAGTTTCTTCGTCTAAAAGAAATGCCTGACTTCTAAGATCAAAAGGAATAGAGACGAGGTATCGAGGATGGTGTCACAGAGAGCTTTTATAGCAAGTAATTAGCACCAGACAAGTCCTACACATTATTTCATTGCCATGACAACATGGTGTGGCGATTGCTGGTCATAGTTTGTAACTAGAAGCTTAGTAGACAATTTTCAGGTTACCAACAAATTGTACTTACTGGTCATTGGAAGTGCATGGTTCCATATTTAAGGATATTAATGCTGGAATTTCCCTTTATTGTATTTACATTTCTAATTTTACATTAAAATTAACTTAGTGTTTAAGGAAACTACGGTGTATATTAAATATATCGCATAACGCGGTCTTTGTATAATCACTTTAAAAGACGTTGTTCAGTGCCAGGAAAGTACAATGAAAAC
The DNA here is from genome assembly GCA_004382745.1 of Argopecten irradians irradians. NCBI lineage: Eukaryota > Metazoa > Mollusca > Bivalvia > Pectinida > Pectinidae > Argopecten > Argopecten irradians. The sequence goes on from SAYR01004239.1 coordinate 1,092,901, forward strand.
CCTATACTATTTTTCACGACAAATACCATAATTGCAAGTATTGTATCATTGTGGCTCTCAACCAGAACATGTAATACTGTTTAAACTAGGGATAATTTGCAAGCCTAAATGTATAACTCACTTCTATGATACAGTTAAGCAGAATGAAAATGATCTAAAGGGTATGCATCATGACCGTCCTTAAAATGACACGAGTGCACATAATGGCTTTTTGTGTGTGTGCATCTTTTTCCTGAAATGTCCATTTTCCCCATTTTTTCAAAATTTGTAAGCTGCACAATAATTTACGAGTCACGAGTTGTAGTAAATGTTATCCAAAAGTATGATATACATGTACACACGATTCAACGTTACGTTCAAGTGACCGAATTAGAGAATTAGTGATTTAGAGATGTATATGTGCAAAATAATACTAGTCCAAATAGAGGATTATACTTTATTTAAAGCTAGAGAGCGAAATATAAAAAAAAAAAACTTTTATAATATCAATGTGGATATTTTCAACATACAAAAATTATCTAGAATATGTCTCTCAAATGCTGTAACATGAAAGTACATGTGTAACCTTTCGCTTCTAGTTTAGTAACTGATGAGTACCATAGAATAATCAGTTGCTACAACAATTGGAAAACAACAATGATGTTGTTGTCGTTTAGCAAAGCAATCTGTAACAGACAGGGATACACTACCGTCGTACATCGATAACTATTCCAAATGTTAATCACTAAAACCTGTCGTATTCACACCTGTCTTGGGAGCTCACTGATTTGATTTTGTAATGAAGACCCGTTTTAAAACACATTTGTGCTTTAAATTCAAGTGATAAATCCAGAGAAAGCTTGATAAAGCAGCTGTTCGGAAGGTCTCATAATCATTATTGCCACCAACCCTCAGCACCTTGGAGTGTTAGCAAGCACCTCAGGAGCAGCAAATGACGTAATTACGTCTGTCAAATGTTTCAGGAATAAGTTCACGACAAACGTTCTCGTGATTGAAGATTTCTCTCCAGACATCTCTAAGATTCGGAATGTATCTTAACTACCACCATGCATAATTACAGTATGTAAAAATATATACATAGGAATTAAAATTCACGAATCTTTGCCATCAATCTGGTAATATTGGCTTCTTTTATTGATTCCTCTTTGCTGTACACCACTTACGGAGATAATAAAAACAATATAGTATGACGCCAACCTAGCACCCTATTGTCATAGAAATTAGCATTGATTCGCACCAGTACGTGGCAATGAGGCGAGCCTAATAACTATTATGTATGATACACATTTAATTAACCTTCTCTGCTTGTGGTGATGCTGGATACAAATATTGTTTGGTTCGTTTTGTCAATGCCAGATAAATAACACAATGTCCTTAAACCTTAATGCAACGACGACAACAGAGTCTCGGCACCTTTATGTAAATAGCTGCGTTCACTAGATTCCTTCTCTCACGTGGAGCTATAATTAAGATATAATTGTCCCATTGGAACTATAACGACCCAGAACAGCGCGCGCCTCGTGGAGAAAAAATGGTTTATTGCAGATGTGACCTGTGTTTCCATGGATACCTCTTAAACACTAAGACGAAAGTGGCTTACCGTTAAGATTCCAGAAAACACTAGTCTGAATTGTTAAATACACTTGTATTATTTACATATATAGTTTTCTGCGTGGCTGCTTTTGTGCAAGCTATCATTCGATATGTGTCTTTACAGCTAAAGTTTTGAGAGCATTGTTGTACGGTTTACTTTCTAGATGTTTGTGACACAGACGACAACCAGTGATATCATTTTCGTTACGTGATGTCGGTGATTACACAGTTGAGAGTAAAACAAGATGACGCTATATAGATTTACAGTAAGTTATACCCGCTCACTCACGTCCTCGGATTTTATATCTCACGAGCTTTTATCTATATAACAAAGTAAATAACACATACTCTCCGCTGATACGTATTATAAGATTTACCAACTTTTTTCTTAGTGATACGTCAGTATACTTTGATATTCCTTGAAGGCTGGTACACAAAGCTGTTTTGGCTTTTAGTTTGTTTTTAAAAGTCGATTATAAAAATTCTCGGAATAGTGCGGCAAACTACAGAGAATTATGACTCTGTTTGGCCCTTTAAAGTTTGTACAAATGGGGTTACTTGATAAGTGGCTTCTAAACAGCTTTATTGAAAAAAACATACAGTGAAAAACATCAACACCAGTCAGAATAATATTTCCTGTACCTTTTTCATATTTGTAACATCAACACTAAAATTAAAGCAAGGTTCAGTAACTAATCAACATTCACTTCGTTATTGGTAGAGTATGACACTTATACCGACTATAATAATAATAAAAATCCTATGTGTGCTTTGTTTTCATGGAATATCATAAAGATGCTCTACCGCTGACAGAGCATACATGATACTCATAATTTGAACAATAATTGGTGTTTTCTCATGTAAATGTATGTCTAGTTAACACAAATAATAATATAAAATAACTTATATTGCTTTTGGTGGATGAAGAATAATGCCATGGGGTTTTTTCAGGCCGCAATCAATTATTTTTTATATTTGTATCTTGAAGTGAAATAAGAGGTTCAAACTTTTCAATGGTGGTAATGGTGGAAAGTAAGTAACTTTTATAACTGAAGAAAAACACTGATTCATCAGCTTATGTTTTTGACAAAAAATACCATTCGTCAGCTATGCAGCATCTTTTCAAGTGATTAAATGAAACCTTCACCCTTTGCATGTATACATAGGAGTAGACATCATTGATATCGTTCACACATTTTGAATACCAGCTAACAGCCATTTTGTTCAAGGCTAAACTAAATTTATTGAGTTTGTCTGCCTAAAAACTGTCTTCGTTGTCTTTATGGGGCCTTCTCATCAATCCGCTTGACATTTCATTTAGCCTACAAATTGTTCTTTATCGCCACTATAAATATCCTTACCACCAAAAATCCTTGAAAGTTTGTTTTTTATTCTAAAAGAGTGAAGTTTTATAGACTTTCTTGTATATAGGTTTCATAGACCAAATATCTTAACTAGGGCATACAAAACTGTATAGTCGTGAAAATAGGGGAAATGGGAAAACTAAATAACCGGTAAAAAATCGCGCCAAAGTATTGTAAATGGTAGTATAGAAGTATAACTGTTCGTTCACTATTTTACCAGCAAATTCCAATATTACTCCAATTACTCTCCAGTGAATCAGAAAATGGGACACCTACCAAATGCACTCATACAATGTAATAAATTTAATCATCTCCATAAACTACGCACAAGTGTATACTATAAGAAATCGTGCGGTGATTTTGAAGACTCGCTGAAATCTGGCTCTGGATCACTCATGCTTGTGTATCTTTTGTACAAGCCTAACACAGCAAAATATGCTGTCAATACGGAGAATATCTTTCACTGCATAACCACCCACAATAGCACAGCTTTACTAATTTGATACTTAGCACTACATAGTGATCAGTACATGTAGCTGATTAACAAGCCTTATATGTCTTTTATCCACTGACTAATAAATACCTGTTATCATCTGTACAGAGTGGAACAAAGCGTGATTACCAAGATTATTGATATTCAATCAGTTATCTATTTGTCAATGAAGCACCATAAAATATATTTGTTGTCCTTCTGTGCTGTTTGATACTATAAACGGTAAAAGGTTACTGAAATAAAACCATTGCTAAAGGACAGTTCTAGGTCAGGCAACTTGAGATAAGATTACAATATTTTAGCTTCACAAAGCATTTAGACTTTCTGTCGGATATTGATTAATACATACTTTCGATTTGACACCGAAAGAAATTATTGACAAAATATACGCTGATAATAGGAAAGTGGCAACAAAACACACGTACACCTGATGATGGTCTAGTGTCGGTATCCAGTTAGAAGATGCAATAGACCTATCATCTCGACAAAGGGTAAGAATGGACCTTATACCTGTGGATTTTTGTGTTATATTTAACTGACGAGGATCAGGATGGCTAGTAATGAATAACTTAAGAATACTTACCAGATAAGGCTATTGAGATCATTATTCAATAAAACGCCAGAAAAGGGGTTAGAAGATTATGATCCTTATTCCATTGGACCTTTTTGGTAGACTTACCTTGAGGGATCCGGGAGGGGCCGTAATCCAATGACACACTGCGAACAGCGGGAAGTTTTGGCCGGGGGGTATTCATCCTCGCGAAGCAACACTTTGTCGTGCGTGCTACAACACGTGTGTCAACATTAAAGCTGGGATCCTCACCAGCAGAAATGATACGTGAATGCTTCGTTAGGTGTTTGATGTTGTCTATAATCCAAATCGTGTCTCTAGTTGGGATGATCGCCCTGGGAGAGTGGACATGAATAATTAATGTTTGTGAGATGCCAGTGATATTTTTCTAGTCCTGTGTAGATTCCGGCTCCTTTTTAAGGTCCAAATATATCACGTGTTTATTAGCTTAGTATCTCAACACAACAAACATGCCCGTCTCACGGGTACGATGTCTGAAAAATGTCATCGAGTTGGCATCTAACACAACCGTTAGTCCATGACATTTAGAGCGAATGCTTATGTTCTCAGCTGGTCCATTTCAATACCCTGATCAGCACCGCTGAAATATGATCGTGTCAAATGAAAGCGATTCCACAGATTGTAGAACTATTTCAAAAGACCACTACTGCGATCGACCAGGAACAGCGAAGTACTGTCACCACGGAGGCAGGTACGAGAGCAGAATAGGCTAGCAGAACACAAGGTGACATCGCAAAGCTGGTATACCACAAACGGTGTACCTGGGTTTGTGTGATTTATCATGTAAATAACTAATCTGAGTATCCTCACCAACCGTTCAAGAATCAACAAAGCATTAATGTAATGGCTTCACTCATCCTTTATAATTTATTGGTTAAACAACTTCCCAGTTATGCCTGCCTTTAGAAATTCAGATGCAGTACTATGTAGTACGAAGTCATATTGAATCTGTTCAACGACCTTTCTAGTTATTTTTTATGTTTGAGAGCATGATCAATGTAAAGATTGTTGTCACAAATTGATTTTGAAAATTATAACAAATAACCCGTAATTCATACATTGCCAATTCAGAATAGGCGTAAAATTGCACATTTTATCTGTAACATGTAAGGTTGATATAGCTTTAGGCGTCGCTACAGAGATGATTTAATTTTGTTTATGTCTTATTATAACAGTCAGGGTCGTTTAAGGACTTGTCAGGTTTGTTGGTGGAGGAAAGTCGGAGTACCCGATGAGAAAACCATCAACCAGCGGTCAGTACCTGGCAATTGCCCCAAATGGGATTCGAACTCGCATACCAGAAGTGGAGCGTTTGTGTTCATATGTCGGGACACCGTTACTACAGAGGAAAATAATAATGTTATATCAATTGTTCTGAAATGACTCAATAATGGCCGCAATGCCATAACAGTTTTCCTGTAATGAATCTTTATATGGACACTATTATGATCTACTTCCGGGTTTGAGTAATCAGACCTAACATTGTCCTGTCCTGTGTTCTCCAATCATCATGTCAAACATTTATTGACTAGTGCATATTTAAAAACTTATAAAACACATGATGAAATATTAAAAAGCTCGACAAAAATGATGCTATGACACAGACTATATGCTGCATTACTTGACAGAAATAATGCTATGGTACCAGTTATATTCTATATCACTTCCAATACTACTGGCAATCTTTCACAGACAGACTACACGCGTTAAGTTTGTATTCAAAGTTCCTATTCTAGAACAGACAATTCCCTATGTTTTGATGGTTTTCAATGTTCTAGACGAAAGCCCCACTGTGGCATGGCGAGACATGGTATTACCGTTTGGCTTGACTTTACCATGTCGATTCCTCCAATGGAATATTTCTGACTAAACTGACCTGCATAACGTATCCATACAAACAACAATATGTACATTACTCCTATTGATTTCCCAGTGGTACCAACAGTGTGTTACTTTTATCCCAATAGTCCGGGATTGGTCATGGCAGAGATGATGTAGTGGTGGATAACAAAGTTAACATGTTTATTGGCTATAACCTATAAAAATGAAAGCAATACTATAATGCATATGTTGGCAAGAAAAATTTGGCAAATTAAAGGATAATCTCATTTCCATCAGCGTTCATTGCTTTAAAGGATGTCGTTACCCCGAAAAATAGAAATAAAACACTGCAAAAATATGGAATGAATCATTGTATATTAATTTCACGTGAATCCCAGTCAAATACAATGTATCATGAATATGAAAAGAAGCAGACAGTTGTGAGATCCTTTTCCATGTTGCGGTAATGTAGATGCTAATTGCTTTATGCCTTGCCTTGTTTACAGAACACTTGATAGTCATTCATCTGTGACGCATGCATATAAATCTAGGCAGAAAATCAAGGATACTTGTGGGTCATGACGTTTAGTGACAGATTATGACAGGGTCACCTTATCTTCATTCTTTCTCATAGAAATTATGAATTCTGTATTAAACAAAAATCAAATTCTGATAAATCCTGGCATCCATTCAGTATGTGTTGGTAATGGATATACAGTGGAAGTATGGACACATTCATACTATGATCTCCGCTTCCAGTCATTTCTCTCCTTCAAAGTTTAGGGCAAATCAATATTATAATTTCTGCTTGCACCCGTTTTACCCCGTCAAAGAAAAGGACACACTGATATTATAATCTCTGGTACCTCTCATTTCTCTCCTTCAAAGTAAAGGGCATATCAATATCATAATTTCTGCTTTTACCCGTTTGACCCCGTCAAAGAAAAGGACACACTGATATTATAATCTCTGCTTCCACTCTTTCCCCTCCGTCAAAGTATAGGACACACTGATATTATAAACTCTGCTTCCACTCATTTCACCGCGGCAAAGTATATGGTACATATATATTCATCCTCGATACTCCAGGGGTTGCGATCACTGACGTTATAACAACCCCTGGACTATCTCATAGTAGAACAGAAGGCAGTTCAAAAGAAAAAAAAATCTGAACCAATCACAGGCCTTCGAAGAATACAGAGAATGCGACGCTCAACTTCAAAGACACGCACTCGACTATAGTATACTGTTATACCGCTGTTTTGATGTATTTTAAAGGAATAATTTTTTCTCGTTTTGTTGCCTTCAGTTTTACTATGAGATAGTCCAGGGGTGGATATAACATCAAATAGAGTATCTCTTGGAGTATCGAGGATGATCGATATTACATTATTGCTTCCATTCATTTCACTTCGTCACATGATGTCATATGGGTAGTTTAATACACGATGTGACCCTATAGTAATATATAAATTACGAGACCGAAAAGAATTTTGCTTGTTCCATCGTAATAGTGTTGACATAAGTTTGATAATCATCCAAAATAATTTATACAATACAACTTAAATCGTTTTTGTATTTTTTTCTTTTACCGAATGAACTTTCTTTTATAACGTTCATGATGACATTCGAAGGACACGAGTAAAATACAAAGAACGATTTCCAATAACCATGCTAACATTAATCTTGGAAAACGTGTGCAATTGCAAGCTTCACCAAAACCTTTTTGTGACTCTTGGTGATCACGTCAGTATCTTTGAATAATAAATAACATTTTGCGCATTTTCAATTGACATTGGGGACTTCTTAGGAAATATGGGTTGCCCTGAAAAGGCCGTTTGCGGTTTCAGTAAATATTCCTTAATATTGTTCGACCATTCTTTCTAGCATCTACCTTTCCCTTATCACAAACAATTTTACCAGGTTTTTTTTCAAAAAGCAAAGCAGAGTGAATCAGCTATCGTTCAGACTATTTCATTTTGACTGGTATAATTTGGAACCTGTTTGAAAAGAGAAATCTATATAAATTCTAACATTCTCATTCTAAAAGCATAAAACATCACAAAGACAAAAAAGAAATAATGATCGGTTAGAGAAGGAAGAAAAGAACCAATGAGAATTAATCTTAAAGAAAGAATAATCACTTACAAAGAATGCTAAAATGACGAATTAGCACTATAAATGATACCAGGTATTGTGCATTTCAATCTTACTTTAATGCTACAACATCCCTCATTTATATCTTTAATTTGTTTTTAAGTTTCTCCGAGGACAACGGCCTCTTTAACGAAGTTTAAGATTAACGTATGATGTTTTTGTTGTCATCCTTATTTTATGACAGTGTCGAACGTTTTTATCTGACGCCATTACTGTATAATGGTTGTTTTCAAAAGACACAACGACCCATGAAGAAGCGAGCATATTACAAATGTCAAAGTAATTCAAAATGCAAAAAACATTTCGATGAATGAATGCTATAATGGTAAACAGAGTTATTTAAAAAAAAAACATTACAAGTAGTATTTAAAATTAATATTTTTTTACTCAAATCATTAGAGTAAGTGTACCAGTTGACAGCCTCTACTTCATTATTGATTTATACCGTGACTGGATTCATGTACTATAAATGGTAAATGGCGAAAAAGACGAAAAATACACTTACTCTAATAATTTGAGTAAAAATATTCATTTATATTTAAATAGATATTATATATATATTTATCACTGACCTAAATTTGTATCTGCTGATGCCATCGATGATGAGAGACGCTTATTCTTCCGAAACATACTGTACACGTTCTATTGCACTTTTTGAATGATGATGATAATAATCTGTTTCATAGTTTGGGTAAATATTCCTTAATATTGTTCGACCATTCTTTTTAGCATTTACCAATCCCTTATCACAAACAATTTTAACAGTTTTTTTTCAAAAAGCAAATCAGGGTGAATTAGCTATCGTTCAGACTATTTCATTTTGACTGGTATAATTTGGAACCTGTTTGAAAAGAGTTATATATATAAATTCTAACATTCTCATTCTAAAAGCATAAAACATCACAAAGACAAAAGGGAAACAATGATCGGTTAGAGAAGGAAGAAAAGAACCAATGAGAATTAATCTTAAAGAAAGAATAATCACTTACAAAGAATGCTAAAATGACGCATTAGCCCTATAAATGATACCAGGTATTGTGCATTTCAATCTTACTTTAGTACTACAACATCCTTCGTTTATTTCACAGACGTGCAGTGATATGTCAGCGAGCAAACCCATCATTTAGGTAACTCAGAGTCAGATTTATGTTTCAATACACGCAGTGTATAAATCTGTCTCGCCTCTAAAAAAATCAACATAACCGTTTCCAGCAAGTAGCTATTGTTGCTAAAGTATTTTGTTATGTAACCGTATTATTGGTAATAAATCAATAATAAGAACAGAATGTAATAGGAAAACACATTTTATAGTACATTGCACAGCTAGGAATAATTGTGAGATATCATAATGTTCATTTTAAAGTCACTACACCACCAACAGCTATAGGCGATACGTCTATCATTTTTCTATATTTACACTTGCTAGGCTTGGTCACTATACTCTAATACTAACGGATTTTGTTTACCATAACTGCATGGTAACATTGAACTTTGAACTTGCGTATGGAAATGTTCTGTGCAACGTAAAAGGACTACTTTTTAAAAGAAAAAGAGAAACACATGGCTTTGTTTACATTTTGACGCAACATTACGGGTATATTGTTGTTTTTCATGGAATTTTGGAAAAATCTAAACAATATATACATGTTTTATATCTATATATGATTCAAAAAATTGTTAAATTAACAATTGTATAAAGAAACGGAAAAATATCCCGACCGGGCCGACGTGCTTTCATTTTTGTTAAAAATGATGGGTGTCAAATGTAAACATTACCTCTGTGCCTATGTTCGTCCTACGATCGAGTCTTTGGGGTGGACGGGCGTGAGACCCTCTGATAGAGGTCAGTTATAAACATATCCTCTTGTCTTTGTTCTTTGAGAATTTAATCATGTGTATTATAAAACATGCACCGCTAGTAATCCACGTGTTGACAGTTACGGGTCACCACAAATACATACAAGTGAAGTTGTTCCATAGATGGCGATGGATCTAAGCGTAGATTATATAATCACATGGCTCCGAAGGATGTAATATCGTCAAGTCAGACGACAATCTCAAACAAATTTAGCTACTTGAACACTGGTGTTTTGACAACTTCGGAAAACTCCAGTGTGTAAGCGTGCGTCAGCCTCGCCTCGCTGCACAATAACGGTCACCGAGTTCACACATGTGGCCGTGAACAAATACTTTATGTTATTACGCTATATTTGAACTTTTAGCAAAATTGAATACCTATTTAAAGTTCTGATCTGATTAAATAAAATTATCTCTGAAATTTACTTTGTTTGTCATGTTTATTTTACACTAAAATATTGAACTTTTTTGTCGTCGCGGATGAATAATTCTACCTTACGTGAAGCGTCATCATTCGCTGTTCAATTGAGTAAGCTCCTCCCACTTTTGACCGACTTTTATTGAATAATTACGTCACTTTCAAATGACAATTTTATTGCATAAAATATTAATAAAAAGTCGTGCGAGTGTAAATATAGGGATTGGATTTCGTTTTTATGTTAACCATGCTTGTATAGAGCAATGCCTCTAAGAATATATTCAATATGGGGCGCTAACGCGCCCCATAGAATATGTTCTTAGAGGAATTGCTCCATACAAGCATGGTTAACATAAAAACGAAATCCAATCCCTATATATTCTCACGATACATTGTAGTTTGTGTCCTTTTTGCGACAGACAGTATTAGACAACTATCTTTCGCATGCGATTTACTTTCGAGAATTTCACGATGCATGATAATCACGAAAGTTTATCTGCGCGAACTGATGTAAACATTTTGTTAAATTGATATGGATTTCCAATCAATATTCAAATCCGCGAATGTTAATCTTTGCGAACTTGTTGTGAAATGAAAATCGCGAAATTTAATAGCCGTGAAAATAAGCTGGTTGAGTAGTTATGCTTTTGCATTTAACCAAAATAAAAACCATGTAACAGTTATGTGTTCAAATCTTTAAAGAGATGATAATATACTAGTTACCAGCCTACACTTCTCGGAAAAAGTTTGTGTTGTTTATACCTCTATCAGTAGTCAATATCTGTCACAAAAATCCGACAATTTGTTTTTAAGTTTCTCCGAGGACAACGGCCACTTTAACGAAGATTAAAGTTAACGTACAATCAATGTATGATATTTTATGACAGTGACGAACGTTTTTATCTGACGCCATTACTGTATAATGGTTGTTTTCAAAAGACACAATGAAGAAGCGAGCATATTATAAATGTCAAAGTAATTAAAAATGCAAAAAAAAAAAAAACAAAAAAAAAAACATTTTGAAGAATGAATGCTATAATTCTAAACAGAGTTATTTAAAAAAAAACATTACAAGTAGTATTTAAAATTAATATTTTTTACTCAAATCATTAGAGTAAGTGTACCATTTGACAGCCTCTACTTCATTATCGATTTATACCGTGACTTCATTCATGTACGATAAATGGTAAATGGCGAAAAAGACGAAAAGTACACTTACTCTAATAATTTGAGCAAAAAATATTCATGTACATTTATATAAATAAATATATATACATATATATATCACTGACCTAGATTTGTATCTGCTGATGCCATCGATGATCAGAGACGCTTATTCTTCTGAAACATACTGTACACGTTCTATTGCACTTTTATAATAATGATGATAATAATCTGTTTCATATAGGGATTGGATTTCGTTTTTATGTTAACTATGCTTGTATGGAGCAATTCCTCTAAGAATATATTATATGGGGCGCGTTAGCGCCCCATATTGAATATATTCTCAGAGGAATTGCCCCATACAAGCATGGTTAACATAAAAACGAAATCCAATCCCTATATTTACACTCACACAACTTTTTATTTATATTTTATGCAATAAAATCGTCATTTGAAAGTGACGTAATTATTCAATAAAAGTCGGTCAAAAGTGGGAGGAGCTTACTCAATTGAACAGCGAATGATGACGCTTCAAGGTAGAATTATTCATCCGCGACGACAAAAAGTTCAATATTTTAGTGTAAAATAAACATGACAAACAAAGTAAATTTCAGAGGTAATTTTATTTAATCAGATCAGAACTTTAAATATATATTCAATTTTGCTAAAAGTTAATATATAGCGTAATAACAGAAAGAATTTGTACACGGCCACATGTGTGAAATCGGTGACCGTTATTGTGCAGCGAGGCGAAGCTGACGCACGCTTACACACTTTAGTTTGCCGAAGTTGTCAAAACACCGATTTTCAAGTAGCTCAATGTGTTTGAGATGTCGTCTGACTTGACGGTATTACATCCTTGGGAGCCATGTGATTATATAATCTACGCTTAGATCCATATCGCCATCGATAGATGAAACAAATTCACTTGTGTTCGATGGATACAATGTATTTGTGGTGACGCGGAACTGTCAACACGTGGATTATTAGCGGTGCATGTTTTATAATACACATGATTAAATACTCAAAGAACAAAGACAAGAGGATATGTTTATAACTGACCTCTATCAGAGGGTCTCACACCCGTCCACCCCAAAGGCTCGATCGTAGGACGAACATAGGCACAGAGGTAATGTTTACATTTGACACCCATCATTTTTAACAAAAATGAAAGCACGTCGCCCCGGTCGGGATATTTTTCCGTTTCTTTATGCAATTGTTAATTTAAAAATTGTTTGAATCATATATAAATATAAAACATGTATATATTGTTTACATTTTTCCAAAATTCTATGAAAAACAACAATATACACGTAATGTTGCGTCAAAATGTAAAGAAAGCCATGTGTTTCTTTTTAAGAAAAGTAGTCCTTTTACGTTGCACAGAACATTTCCTTACGCAAGTTCAAAGTTCAATGTTACCATGCAGTTATGGTAAACAAAATCGGCAAGTATTAGCGTATAGTGACCAAGCCTAGCAAGTGTAAATATAGTTTGATATCATTTACCATACCATTATTTAATTGCCCTTGCCATTTCAGTATGGGTTTGTAATACACTTTTCTTTATTGTAATTACTTATAAGTGGTGTAAGTGGTGTACTATTACACCACGATCTTCAGCTGAATTTATGATTACAGATTATAACTCGAAATATAATTTCTTTTGTATTAAATATTTACAAAATTGTTTACCCTAAAATAAAAGTATTTCAAGATTACACTGAATCGATAACCTTATCATCCACTTACTCGTCCAGGTCGATGTCAGCACATTCCAAATCTAAAGTTACATAAATAGTACAACAAATATCAGGAAGTTTCCTTGTACGAAAGACAAACATCCTGGCAGGTTAGTTACCAGAACAATCAATAAAAAAAATCTCTCTAATGGAGCATTTCACAATACAGGAGCTTCATTCTGAGATGAGCATAATTAAGTTTGCGACACGCACAACACCATTTGTTATAGACTTTTCTCAGATAATAAAAGTATTCTAAAAGCAACATCGAGGTACTATGAAAAGAGGCAAATGTTAACTTAAAAGTTGATTGTACAGTTTTCATTTTTTTTTTATTTTTGTTGTTTTTGTGTGTTTTGTTTTACTATATAATTATCGGTTATCGCGGTGGCCGAGTGTAAGAAAATGTCTCGACATATTTCCAAAAGCCCACCACCGAGTCCGAATCCCAAATGGGACATTTGTCCGGTACTGACCTCTGGTCGGTGGTTTTCCTCCGGGTACTCATGCTTCCATCCAACTGTTACGTTCTTAAATGATCATAGCTGTTAATAGGGCGATAAACATAACGTACCCAATCATCGTTAACTATTAGATTAATTACTTTTTTCCCGGATTACGGTTTCCAGTTCCAGTTACGGCGTGAGTGTTGGATATATCATCTAAACACAACACGTAATCATTCCTAGAAATTATTGCGGATCAATACGGAAACGACATACTGTCAGGATAGCTTTCTATTTATTTGGGACTTGTCAAGGTCGTTAGCTACACGTGATGTTCTCAACAAAGTGTCAGTCATTTATCTACCCCATAGATAGAGTTTTATTCACACGTTTCCAGCTATAATAGCATGATGTAGTGTGAATAGTAGAAACACAATTCTTTAATGCACATCCATATTATGATGTTTCTGGTATTCCACGCATGTATACCTACTGAAATCTCATTAAATATAAATGCAAACCTAATTTCTTATATTCCTCTTAACACTGACTTAAAACATATCTGTATGTTTTTATATTAAGGATGGCATGGCTATCCATACAGATCTGTTTTGAGTATTACATTCTGTTCAGGGAGACTGGAGAAAAAAGTGAACAGGTATAGAAACATAAAATTCCCATCAATCTTTTTTTGGGTCGACACCGGTTGTGTCTGATTTTGTCATCCTGCATTACCCCCTGTTGTGGCAAGCATCAATCCTTTTTACAAATAGTTACATAATGTGTTTTATAACTTACTTCTCAAGTCAAAATGATAAAAATAGAAGGAAAATAAGATGACACAAATATTTTTTTCGAAACAAAATAATGATATTGTTTTTAACGATTTTGGTTTTCATATTATCAGTTCTGTTTGTTTCAAATATGACGTATACCTATTTTGCGTAATGTGTATTTTTATGTGTTAGACTGTAATAATAGTGTCAAATAGATAATTGATATGGCTATTGTTATTAAATCAACACTGGATGGTTTATTATGCATGCTGCTGCAAGCATATATGAATGACATTCTTTCAAATAATTTCATGAAACGTTCTCAGCAGTTTTCATGCCAAAATATTTAAATGAAATTATAGAAATGATAAACATATTTTTTAATACATGCAGTTGTAATTGTATTTTGATCAATCTAAATCAGTTATACACATAATAATATTCTATATGTAGAGAAAATATGACAAATGAACATCTATACTTCTTAGTACAAATTACGTTGAAATCTAGTGCACGACAAAATTAACACGCATTAATCAGGACACATTATTCTGGCGGACAGAGGAAGGTTAAAACCTTGGGCAGACAGTTCGCAGATTACGCTGGCAAGTCTCACTGAAGACGAAACACCGAGAGAATAAGAAATGATAATAATAATTCCCGCAAGACTTTACTTTTAAGTATAACAGATATCCTAATGGGGAATAAAGACGATTATATGAGGTGGGGTACCAAACATCACACGTCTGCAAGGTTCTGCAAGCGCACAGAGGATCGAGATGTCACTTAGTGTGGTACATCCCAATGGGAAGGCGTAATAATATAATATATTCTCGGTATCACGCTGTGGAGGACATTCTAATGTAGAATTACATGGGTATGACAATAGTGATTTTTCCTATTACATCAGTCTATAGCTAGCCTAGGTTGGAGATGCTATCAACAGGCTTCCTGATAAAAGAATATCAGCACATTTGAAAGCAAAAATATTCAAGTATAAAGGACATTTTTTCTGCTTCCCCAGATATCTGCGATATAGTTTGTTTTGTATGAAGAAAAAACAAAAACAAGTGAGTATACAGAGGGAGTCGATTTATTATTGTGGAAATTCTCTAGAAGGATAGAAATGTTCCCTAGACTGAACGAAGCTATTGTCGATTAGAAATTCAATCACAGTTCATCCTTTGGGTAGGGAACTTTATCACACATTCCCTTACTTCGGAGTGATATTCCATTCAAGTACTTTTCTGGTAACTAGTATAAACGCCATTTGCATAAATTCTTATTGTTTTAAATAGAGATAAATATTGGTATGGTCGCCAATGGTGTATTTTTTTTCTGCGTACGACTAGTTTTGCGGTTAAAACAGGTGGTTTTCCCGTCTAAAGCACAGCAAAAGACTACTGCTTTTGAAGAGATTATCTCACTACCATCACAATGTGATCTATACCATTGGATAATTGACTGATTTCCGGAGTATTTCCCATCAGAGACTCAATGACGTTCATCATCACAGTGTATTACAGTTGTATTTTATTCCGGGCTCATCACATGACCCGTACGAGATTTATAACGAGATTTATAATCTTGGTATTGGTTTATAAATCAGGAAGGCACCGACTAATCTAAAACTGATTTATTGCCATACAAATCATCGAGGTCTTAGAGGTTTGGTGATTTCTCCAAGTTGTCGTTCATAAGAACCGATACTGCTGTATGTGTTTTTATCTGACCGATATCCAAGTGCTATTGCAATCAATGTCTTAAAAAAGTTTTATTTCCTTAGTTTAGGTAATTGTTTTCCTGGATTTAAACACAAATGATGGATTTGCTCAAGTTTCGATGGCGAAATCACCAAAGATATTCACAGACAACGGTCACTTGGGTTCGGAGGTTAACAGAATCGGAAGGGTTAGTGGTAACGTGACGCTACCCAAATTGGTACACTTTTTGAAGATAATTGTTAAATTTTTCTAACGTGTGCTTGAATTAAGATTTTCTCTTAATTTTCAACAACTCGATGCCTAAAGTTTTAATTTCATGATTTGTTTACTTAACAGCAGTGCATATATATATATATATATAAATAGAGAGCGTTGAAGCATCCCCGGCTGTGTTTCAGCAGGTTCGAGTACCCAAAATTGTACACCTCATAAATAGGGATAATGAGCAACAGAAAAGCTAAAAAAACGTATGAAAATTGTCACAGTTACTATTCAGCACCTTAATTTCTGTTCAGGACAATAATTGGTAGTTTAGAGTGTTATCTGAAAATTCAACTTCATACATATTAAAAGTCTACCATTTTGGGTAACGTACCAATTTGGCTAGCGTCACTTTAGAATTTCAGACAACTCATGGCTCTACATGTTACATGTGTTTAATTGCTACAATGTAACCAGAAGGGTAAAGTAAGGTTTTCGATGGCAGTAGATCTCACAAAGAGTTATATTGCTAAAATAGTTACAACTATGTCAGGTAAAATACACTGGATCAACCAAAGAGGACAATTACAACTACTAACACAAATATAGCATATTTTGAAGTATCACTAAAGAAGGAAATTACAATTACAACTGTATTCGTTTTCATCATCTTTTTAAATCGTAAATTGTCATGACATTTTATCGTTACCATGGTTACCTTACTAATCTATTTTCTTATTCTTCTTTTATTACCACGACACACAGAAAAAAGAAGAAATTAAGGAAACAAACGAAGCACATTAATTCATAATTTTCCGAATTAAAGACTAAAACAATACAATTATGTTGGTTGTTTAATTGACGAGTTGTGCTCGTTTACATATACGGTTATACGTTAAACATACGGTTTCAAACGTCTCTTAATAACAGTATCGCAATCTTAACAGGATCTTTATTGGTTTTTACGAAGGTGTAATTTCTTTGAATTATTATTTGAACTAATAAAAGTACTGGTATCACAAATTCGAGTTGAAGGGCTAACCCGCATACTTCCTATAAAAGGACGTGTACGGTTTTGGAAATGAATGAAAACCAGAGCATCCACCAATCCATTGATCTAGAGTATTGAATCTGTCTCATCCGAAGGTAATGTGTCAGTACACTTCTATCACTAAAGGCAGCGGTTCCTCATTGTAAAATTGAATGCAGTTCAGGACAAAAAACACCAACTCTGACCAAATACAGGACTGCAGAAACCATCCTTTGAAGATAACGACGCCAAACCTCAAAGCCTCACAGACATTTAAAAAAGACATAATGTACTCTGAATGTTATTTGATGCACATGTAACCCAGATCCAATGCAGAAGATAACCACTTCATATCAAAATCCAAGCTTTTCATATTCATGTATCAAGTTTTCATTTTCTATCGATAACTTGTTCACGTGTTAGGATTTAGCTGCCATTATTATGCACTATTGGTCAGTGCCTAGGGTGAAGAAAAAGTTGTATTGTGTAATGAAAAAGATATATCATGTGTGAACTTTGTTCACTCAAGCTCTGTTTGTTAAGTTTACATTTCTTTGATTTCGCTGAGATATGTTAACCAAGCTACATCCAACACGAGTGCTTCTTATGTGTGCAGCTCAGGCTTTTAATTGGACGGAGACATTGATTGATTTGAGTCTGAGACCAAGGGACCATAAAACCCATGACAACCTGCACTTTCAAAGAATTATGTGAAACGAGAATAATGAAGAGAAATAGTCGTGAGGGGAAACGTTTAATTGCTAGGCATCAAACCAGCGGAAATATCGTCTGGGGAGAGAGAGAGTGGATATGATAGTGATCACACGGGGGAAGCTGACATTTACCTGGTGGGCACGTGCGTCGCTGTTAAGTCGGTGAATTAAGAAATAAACAAGAAATTTCAAACCATTGCATCTTTTCTTGCAAAGAATTCTGAATACGCTACACTCGGCGCGCAACATCTTTTGTTTAACATGAGACAGGCGTTTTATGTACATTGATGTCCACCTACAGAGATCGGTTGATCGACTTACGATACACTGTATTGGCTTTCAAGTTGGGTGTCGTTTTTTTCATAATCTTTAAACGAAATCTATTAAGTAATCAAAGCCCTGTGTTTGGCTTGTATTTCTCTCCTTCTGAATTGCATTCAGTTTTGCTATGACATAGTTCAGGTGAGGTCATACCGACAGAGATAGAAGCCCCTGGACTATCGAGGATGACGTTACAATGACGTCTTGGCTATCAAAAATGACTATCATGAGTTTAGATGGGTTAAGCTATCAAATATCACTAGCTCAAACGAATGTTCGGCTAGCACCATGCCACATGATCACTGACATTGTCAAATGTGAAACAATGGTTGCATGTATATTTTCAATCGATCGCTTGCATTTGTATGCATTACTGATATTGTTACGGTTGAACAAACTTGAAATGCTGATTGAAAAGTATTCTTTTCTCCCATGAAAATTTCATGCTATTTTTAATGGTGGGAAATGTTTCGAATGATAAAAAACATCAGCTGAGTAATATTAATCAGTTAGCATGTCTGTAGCGTTAATGAAGATAAGTTTGTTCTTTTTATAAACTGAATTAAAGCAATTTGAAAAGTGTTTCCCTCAGCGAGCATGATGTATCTTCAACATCTAGCACCAAGCAGCAGACTGACGATAATGACGTCGGCTTGGATTTCATGTGTTACAATCTGGGTCGTATCTGATTCAATGTCATTATTGTGGTATTAGTAATGTCCTTTTTAGCAGGAGCATGGCAAATAATATTCTAAAGGGAGTTAATTTTAAATTTCCAATATGTGTTTCTTGCTAGCGATACAACTTTACTGATGTAATGGTTTTTAGCTCTAAATGTACTCTATTCGCTTCTAATGGTTTTAGCGTGCATATGAAGTATAATCCATTGGGGATAAAAGGGAGACAAGGTACATTGCATCTTCGAAGGTTACTGAATGATTTTAGTTCACCATTAAAACGATCATAAAACGAGGATTTTGTTCCATTTTGTCCAAATTTTCTGATTTCCCTGTAGATTAAATGTAAACAGGGACTACATTGGCCTCCTTCTTTCATAATTTCATATAACATATTTTCATGCGTCACGAGCGGGCAATGTCGACAAATTAATCAACATTTTACCGTTTTTTATTTAAAAACCAAAAGAAATTAATAAAAAAGTAAGATGTTATCAATAGAAACATCAACTTTGATTTACAATATTTCAATTAGATCATTTGAAATCTGAAATTCAAATCATCAAATGGTGATTGTTGTGGATCGTCAAGAATCGGACGCCTATAATTGTACTATCTATATTAATACACACTAAAATGAGATAGAATTGAACTGAAATTGAAAGTTCAAGTAATCATAAATCTCACGACAAACATGCGTTTCTTATTGATACATTTGTATTCATATCAGGCGACATTCATTTCACAACGTCAGCCTTTTGATCTCAGGACGTGCCAGGTTGCATTAGACGAACACCTGATGAGCTGATGTCAGAGTGTAAGACACCTTAACTCTGCGTCCAGATATGACCAGCTTTTTGACGCCAAGCACCGATGACATTGCTACCCTTTAAAAGCATGACTCATAAAATGCTACGATTGTATGTTAATAGCAATTTAGGATTACACTCGGTATCATGCAATCATGTAGCGGTGGTGTACAGGTCTGTTTATTCTCCATAAAGAGTCAATGATGGTATTGGGTAAAATACGTACGTAAATGGTATATAGTTTATCATACGAGAAATATATTTTTTTAATCATTATTTTAGATATTGCTTGGATTCTTTTAATTTATTAATATCAAAAAGAAAACGTTTCGATTACAGTAAAACACGTTTATAACCAACACGATTCCAACATATATATGGATATGAGCAGAAAGACTCAATGTAATGAAATAATTGAACAGAATATACGGCATTTCTTATACAGGTGTAAAACGGAATAAGTTTATAACGGAGTAATTTCCTTGGATCCAAGGGATTCGTTATAACTGTGTTTTACGATATATACCAGTTTTAGTCCTGGAAAAACCCATGTATTTTGATATCATTTAATAATTGTATATGTATTTTCTGACCTAAGCTCTACTTAAATTTACACTGTCGTGTCGAGAGGTGAGACAATGGTTCTACAGTGATAGGACTTACCTGTATCGTATACCTGTCGTGTCGAGGGGTAAGGCAATGGTTCTTCAGTGATAGGACTTACTTTGTATCGTACACCTGTGGTGTCGAGGGGTTAGACAATGGTTCTACAGTGGTAGGACTTACCTGTATCGTATACCTGTCGTGTCGAGGGGTAAGACAATGGTTCTGCTGTGATAGGATTTACCTGTATCGTATACCTGTCGGGTCTGCTGTGATAGGACTTACCTGTATCGTACACCTGTTGTGCCAAGGGGTAAGACAATGGTTCTGCTGTGATAGGACTTACCTGTATCGTATACCTGTCGTGTCGAGGGGTAAGATAATGGTTCTGCTGTGATAGCACTTACCTGTATGGTACACATGTAGTGTCGTGGGGTAAGACAATGGTTCTACAGTGATAGGACTTACCTGTATCGTACACCTGTTGTGCCAAGGTGTAAGACAATGGTCCTGCTGTGATGGGACTTACCTGTATCGTACACCTGTTGGAAGCCCCTCCGTCTGTGCGTGAAGCAGTCCATTCTGTCGGACAGATCCCTAACGAAGCCCTCCCCGTAACACTGACGACAGAAAAGTAGCCCCATAATGGTAACCCTATCGATCATCTACACTTCACACATAATGAATCTATGCACGAAATTTTCTTCAGACATTTAAATCAAGTAAGTTCAGGGCTCTAGTGATCACAAGGGATGACAATCAATCTCATCCTTACTCCCTTATGTGAGATTTTCCATCAAGTCCTATTATTTTTGTCTCACTAAACAATCTGATTCAATGCTAATCGACAACAATCACGGTTTTTTTGGCCCATATTTTCCTGAGAATCTTTCAGCCATCATTCACTCGATGGAATCATAAACATAACAATGGGATAGGTCTAACTACAAACGGTTTATAGTTCAGTGTTTTGGTAAATGATGGTAAAATAACATGCGTGCCTTATAAGTAACAGGTCAAATGTGACTTTGAGGTTTGTTAACATTATCAAAAACCTTAACACCTTGAACAATCGTATAATTAAAGTGATATGTTAAACCATAAGTTAGTGTTATTTAAACTGATTAGAAGAACTATTTGGAATTGTGTGCTTTTGTCTTTAATTTTCCTTCAATATTAACACCAATCATTCATAATTAAATGAACAATCGATTTTGTTGATTGTTTTCACACTGAACGCAGAGATGACGTTTTGTGAACGGGTCACCTTTACTTTGCTTCGTTCTTACCAAAGGGTATATTGACCATGTTTACAATCTCTCAGCAATTGTGTAACATATGTCGACAAAAGTTTGAAACTTAACCCAGACTTGACCTAGTTTTGTGCAGCAGACATGGTAAATGCCCCAGAGATGGCATACTCTTCCGGAACACTAAGTTCGTTCTCGTTAAACTAGTCTCGTGTCTTATCTTTATAATTACTGATGAATCTAGTATTCTATTGTTTATTCGTTATCGAGTCCCTATTCGCGATTTAAAGCCAGCAGTATTTGACCTACTTTAATACAGACAATTGAATGACAAACCACAGGCTGTATTGTTATCTGACACAGTCCGGCAAACGACATACTGACATGACATTACTCAATTTCATTATGATCAAACATAGATGAACTAGTATAATTGTATTGAGTGACTATTGGTGACATGCATCAAAGTCGAGAACATACATCAATCTGTTTTCCCTGATAAAGTTATGTTTTGTTTTTACTTTTACTTATCTCCTACTTTACACATTTGAATTAATACATACCATGGAAAGCAATTTTATAAATCCCATGTTGATAGAAAGACGTGTTAAGTCTAAAGCAAATAAAAAATGCTTGCTGTCAGCTATACACCCTTGTTTATAACAAAAAAAACATGATTATGGTTCGAATGCGACTTGTTCTTGCTAAAGAATTCTCTTTTTTTCATGATTTCGACCATAAAACTTCTCCAAAATCTTCATCATTCGAAATTATATCAGATTGTATTTAAAACATTGAGTGTACTCTTTAACGACTAATTTTTATGATATCTGGCATGTTTCCTATATGAAATCTTTAATCTAGCATTTGTAATATTATATCATGCTTCATCCTTTGAATTTTTCTAAATCTAATAAAAAATTTTTTTTAAAGTTGTATTTAAGCATTGAAGTCACTATTTTTTAATTTCATCGGGGTATGAAAGAAATTTTGTTTGCAAACTGTGTGAATCCGCGTAGCGGATTCTTACAAAAGTTTTCAAACAAAATTTATTTCATACCCCGATGAAATTAAAAAATAGTGACTTCAATGCTTATAATTAATTTTCCAGACTACTTTATAAAATGAAATGCGTTTACACGTACGATTCCATTGATTTTTTGCAAGGGATTATTTTTTCCAAATCGATACGCAACGTCAATGTGATGTCACGATAACATCGGGTTTCCGCGCCATTCTCGGGTTTTTTTTTCATCGTGAAATAAAAAAAATGAATAGGTCAATCAGAAAGCCAGAAACGAAGAAAAAATAATTATATCAATTTAAACTTTATTTCAGAAGTGTATAAATATATCACAAATATATATTCAGACAAGTAATGGATTTTTCGAATGGATGTAGTTATGGAGATCACATCATGAACCTCGCCTTGTTAGTATAGCACTCTTTCTGAAATTACAAAAGACAAACGGCATTTACATGGATGTCATGGATCGATATAACAGACAGGTACACAGGTACAGGTGTTAAAGAAAAAGGTTCTCAATGTGTATACACTTTCCGTCCTGCATTAATGATATCATTGATCATATAAAATCAGTTTATTTCTGGAACTAATGCTATATATGTAAACGATAGAATTATATATTTCTTTAACCACCCTAGAAAGGAGGCGATTAAAACACAAATATGTACTTACGTCTATATACGGGTGGTGTGGGATATGTGTTTTTGGGGTATCTGGAATATACATCCGGGTACCTGGGGTAGAAATCTGGGTAACGTCCGTATGCTGTAACAAATTGTGGTAATATTAATCTAAACTATAGCCGGCCTGTTTACTCGCAAAATATTTAAAAGGCACAATGTGGAATGATGGTAACTATAATAATCAAATCGTATGGGAATATATTTTGATTAATAATCAACTTACTATTTCTAGCATAATCTCCAGTAGAACGCCTGTAACCTATTAAAAGGAAATCACATTTATATATTGTCAGTAAATATAATAACAATAAAATAAATTACATGATTGTCAACAACACAAACGCAAAATATTAACTCATAGCAAAATGATACCCTACAAAATAGACTACAACTTGTCTTCTTGGTATGGTATGCTTTAATGTATGTATAAAATGAAATTTGCTTTTATTATTAAACGAAGGTATTAAACCGTTTAGATTTAATGCCAAATACCGAATAGATAACATTAGCATATGATTAAACTATATGTTCGTCAAATTGAAAAAGTTCATTTTTTGTCGATCATATATATACTTATTTAAAATAACTACGATATGAAAAGAGATGTTATGAATGATGTCTAGATTTAATTTAAAAAAATACCTATCTTATAGATAGAGTATTGAAAAAATCCAACTCACGTCTGCCGGTGTGTGTGCTCTGATGAGTTGGGTACATCACGGTGTCATGGTGTCCAAGCACACGAGACAGTCCTGATCCGACATAGGCATTCCCAACCTGTTCCATACCAAGGAAACCATTCCTCACCAATCCAGAGTGGACGGAACCATCAAAGCTATTTCTGACCAGTCCTGAGTGTCCGGAGACCAGATGTCCATTCCTGATGGTCCCATGGGGGTACCTATTCCAGTCGTCATCATGGGTGGGGTAGGTTGGGCGGCGGTAGGTCGAGGCCAAGGTCACACCGACACAAACCGTGACAATGACTGCTAAAGTTACACCGTTCATTGTCCTAGCAAAGAAAAATGGATCGATGTTAAATAAAAAAAGTTAACGTTTTACCAAAGTATCTTCCATGTGTTTCAATTACAAAGTGTTTAGGATGCATGTTATGGTGACAGAACAAACATTTACAACATATCATCAAGGGGCAGATTTGAATCGACTGAAAGTAGACCATCTGAAACCATAAGGTAAAAAAACTCAAATAGTCGTGCAGTCACATGGTTGTTTATTTAAATAAAGAATGTCAATTTAGATATAAAAATATAAATTGAAAAAAAAATTACAATAGGAAAACAAACCGGAAAAGCTCTATGATGTTCTTATAAAATTCAACAATGCTTGCAATAGTTTGAAAAATTCCTTTAATAAGTTTATACTTTATTATTTTTTTCATCATAATTGAGATAATTCTTAATAAAACGTACATCCCTTCAGGATATGTCAAATAAGTGGGTGACTTTAAAAACTAAATGCTATGTAAAAGTAGTATTCAAGACAGCATCATAAATACTGCATGAATATTTGGTTATAGGTATGAGATATCGCAGCTATTAAGTGTTAAATATCTTTAATAGGAGATTAATTTTTACATACCTTGTTTGTTGTTTTCAGGCTGTTCACTGGAAATAAACTGAACGTTTCAGTTGCTCCAGCCATATTTATAGACAGATCTAGATACATTGACCAGGAAGAGGAAAAAATTTCTACAATAGTTAACTAATGGACCATGCATTGTTTGAACTTTCCCATCACCACAATATTACTCAAGGCTCGGTATACCACTGATTGTATAATATTAATGAAGTCTTACCTGTATGACCTGACATAAATCAGTTGACCTAATTACGATGTTACTGTAGAAGACTGGTGTAGGCGGTTTACACTGCTTCAATGATAGCTCAGGTATTGTTTATAGGATTTTCTTTTGCGTTGTGTTGTCAAATAGATACGTCATATTGTTCTCAAATTGGCCTTGTTACTGCCCTCGTTAAGGTCATTTTAAAACCACAAATACGGTACTGTATTCCCGTGAGTACCGATATCGATGATTAATAACGACGCAAATTACATTTTATGATGAGATAAATATATTTGAATAATGTCCAAACATATAAGAAATAAATATCCGATGCTATTTTTCTTTCATGTGTGCGGAACATTCTTATAATGTAGTCAAGTATTAAAATAAAAGCATTTAGAAAAGCTCTCTCAGCTGCTAGATTTGATAAAAAGGTTTAAAGATGCTCCACCACCGACAGAGCATAAATGATATCCATCATTTGAGCAATAATCGGTGTTTAATCGTGTGTATATATGTCTAATTAACACAAAAAGTAATTCAAAATATTTTATTTTGCTTTCGGGGCATGCACAATCAGTACTGCATTCCATATAGGACATAGTGCCACGGAATTTTTTCGGGATGCAATTAATTATTTTTCGTATTTTTATCTTGAAGTAAAATTTGAAGGTCAAACTTTTCAATGGTGTTAATGGTGTTAAGTGAGTAACTTTTGTAACTGAAGAAAAATACTAAATCGTCTGCTCTTGGTTTTGATAGAGAAAAATACCATTTGTCAGCGGTGGAGCATCTTTAAACATACAGTTTTTCTTTTCTCGGAATGCGTGCGCTTTATTGTGAATTATTGTGATTCAAAGATAGCTTGATGATACTACACGTGTGAATCTACCCATTGTTTTGACCATATATATGAGAAACTGAAGCAATATTTTCCAAATTGTTTGTTTTATCAGTATGAATGTTTCCATAACTAACAAAACCAGTGCTGTCTTGAATAAATAATAGTAACACACAGTCAACTCATTCTATTTGTTCAGAATAGCAGTATACTTTTGTTATTTCTAACCCCGATTTTTTAAGATAAAGATCAAAATACCAGGTTTGGCTAATGCTTTCTTAAATTTTGAAGATTAAAACAAAATCCGGTACGACATTTGGATGTCTGTGTTTCCTGATATTTTAGACATGACAGGTACATTTAATACACTATTTTACTGACTGGATATCAGCTCATTCGCAAAGATAACTCTTCTGATTAAGAGGAAGATAAAACGTATTAAATCCCTGTATGCTTCAAGTTAAAAAAACTGTCAATAATATTAGGCTTTATAAAAACCACTAAAATGTATCAATAATCAATAATATAAAAATGTTATAATCTAAACTCCATATTCATTAAACCTTTCCAAGTTTGAAATAAGAACCAAAATAAAATATGAAAGCACAATACTGCGTAAATAATTTCACTCCACCTTTTGAAATGTTTTCAACATGACTGACAATAAAATCATTCTAATACACATGGCATTACTTTTTTTTAATGATGCCTTTGGTTTGGAATTACATATTTAGAACTTAAAGATGCACTGCTGACAAATAGTATTTTTTCACTTTAAAAAACGAGAGCAGACGATTAAGTATTTTTCTTCAGTTATAAGTTACTTACTTAACACCATTACCAACATCGAGAAGTTTCAGCTTATAATTTTACTTCAAGTTAAAGATATGAAAAATAATTAATTGCATCCCGAAAAAATTCCATGGCACTATATCCTATATGGAATGAAGTACTGATTGCGCCTGCACCAAAGGCAAGATAATCTTTTTTATTTTATTTTTTGTGTAAATTAGACTATATATACACGATTAAACACCAATCATTGTTAAAATGATGAATATCACTTATGCTCTGTCGGCAGTGGAGCATCTTTAAATACAAATAACACACAAATAATCGCTTTAAAACAAAAAAGGTCTTTGAGTAAGTTAAGGTGTTTCGGTAAACTTTCTATATAATATATTCAATACGTATTTTTTTTATGAATGAAGTTTACTACGACCACATGCCTCATTAATTCACCGCCCCCAGACACTGATTTAAGATGTGGTGACACTCCGTCATTTATATCCAGTCAAGTGTTAAGTTAATTAGAATAATCACACTTCGACCTGTAACCAAACATATGAATACATTTTAAGATTTATAATTAGTTAAACTGTAATTCGTGACGTCATAGGTGCTACCACAAAATAATAATTAATTAATCACTTTTGTTTTAAGTTGTAAAAAATACGTAGATAGAGTGCAGTAGTATATTTAGTCATCTTTGTATTTCCTGATATGGATGTGTATATAAAGCTTGTGATTATTGTTTGGTCATCACGGTTATAGACTTATCTCTCAGACCGACAACATAAGGTATGTACATGGTATAAGTTACACGTTTGGTGGCTATGTCTTTATAGCAAGCTATTTTGATACATGTAAATCAATACTGTTTTAAATACAGGTACAAAAGAACTACGTTCCTATAGCTCGCGAAATTAAATCGCAATGAAAAAGTGAAAAAGGTTGTTATATTAGACATGAAAACGCGAATTAATGTCTCAAAAAAAAAAAAAAAAAAAAACATGACCTTATATATTCTTCTACTTATCAATATAACAGTCTTATCTTAGATACCTTACATAGTATTTGTGACTTGTATTATATTTGCGAGGTATTTTTTTAGAAACAAAAGTTTTCGAAGAGTATTTCTGTTATCACTAGAAAATACATGCATATTTGGAAATCATTTTCAATTATATCATAGACCTATATTAATGTAGAAAATTACTAGGTATGAACACGTTGGACTATTAAAATTGGCGTTTGGTAGACTGCCAAACAATCGTGTGGCGCTTATTTCGATGTATCATTTAATATTCGAGGTTTTGATAATAGCTCAAAACTAAATTGTAAATAAATTGCAACTTTTATGACAAGCCTAAATTACTACCAAACTTTACTCCCATAAAAATACGATATCCATTAATTCGTAATTTTACTTTCTGCTTTTCTCTCAGAAAAATGAAAGGACTTAGCTTGGCAGTCATTGTCTCGGTTTGTGTTGGTGTGGCTATCGCCTCAATCCTACCACCAAACTACATGTCGTCAGACGATGACGGAAGCAACTACCCCTTAGGACCCGGTGAGGGCGGGATGTACCCTGGAGGGCCAGGAGGTCCTATGGGCCCGGACGATGGAATGTACCAAATGGGACCAGGAGGTGAAGGAGGTATGATTCCCATGGGACCTGGACCAATCGGACCAGGATACCCTGGATCTATGGATGATGACCAGGTGCCAGTCATGAGTGGTCAGGTGGGAGCAGGATTCCCGGGAGTAGTTGTGAACGGTCAATTTCCAATGGGTTACCCCGGACTGGTAAAGAAAAGTCATGTCCCCATCAAATACCCAGGGCACACCAGACATGGCTTTATGGCAACTGTAGTATCGGCGAATAATGGTCATGTCAAAGTTATACCACGTATACCACGCCCGAACGTCTTCTACAGACCAGGCCAAGTAGGAACCACTGTCGTCAGTCCGGGACAAATAGGATCCACCTTTGTCAGGACAGGACTAACCGGGGTTGTGGGGCACCAGGGTCCAGTATTCTACCCTACAATCGGAAGGAAAGTTGTCTACCCAGTTATGTCAAGACCAGGTAAGTACTTACACGTTTAATTGTCGCCACCGATAGATATAGACAGATACAAAGGCGAAATAATTTTTCTGCTTCGCGCTTCAACTTTCCCGCGAATAGATTGAAACATTAACTTTTATAGACTTTTCAAAAAGATAAACGAATGTTCAAGTTGAATTCAACTCAATCTGGCGTTGAATTTTACCATTTCTTCCGACATAAAGGGGGCTGTATTCTTTTCTCAAATTTTGTGTTTTCTAAATTAGGTTTCTCATTAACATCATACATATGTAAACTACTGAAGTACTGATGATGAATCTAATATATAACTATTCTATTTTCTACAGGATATTAAAATCTGTGATATACACTCTCTGGAGGTAAACAGAAGAATGAAGAAAGATATATCGGTGTTATTAGTGGAAAGTTCTGAAACATATCTGACTGCCGCCAATGAACCAGTTGTCTCTATTCATCTTATAACAAATCCATGTTTTAAAATCGATTATGTATGTCCTTTGTCTCATGTACGTTTATGATCTCATTCATTTTAAAAATGTTTCATGTCCTTTGTAAACATTTAAATTATTGGTTTTCATCATTAAACAATTTTCCTTTAGGCATATATTGTGTTTGTTTCTATTCTATTTGACATCAGCTGAAGTCAAGTCAATAAATCGAATGAATGCAAAAAATTTACTTGGATAATGAAAACCAGTTGATGACAACATTTTTACTTTCTCGTTCAGATATACGGTCATGTCGTAAAAATATCATAAGACGTTAAAAGTAATGATTGCCTCTGTAGACAAATGAACTAGATAGTTATATAATAAATGCAACCTGAAGGTTCATGGCATTTAAAATTAATTCCTTTAATGGTGGAATATAAATGAGTTTATAACGGACTTTCCACATGTAAATGCCTCACACCCAATAACGACAAATAAACGTAGAATATGCTAAGTGTCAACCAAAAATTTGAATGTGGTAAGTTTTTGTTTGGTTTATATTGGTTAACGCCCTGTAAACCTGTCAGGGTCAATTCCTAAAAATGACCTTTGTATGCAAAATAATATATCTTATAGAGAGGCACAATGCTTTGTAATATTGCTATAACATTACGATATTTTTGTATTATATTGAATCCCCGTAAAACTTAAAAATAAGCTTTGTATGCAAAATAATATATCTTACAGAGAGGCACAACGCTTTGTGATATTGCTATAACATTACGATATTTTTGTATTATGTTGAATCCCTGCATGACTTAAAAACTAATAATTAATTAGGATACCTAGATGTGATGGTAATGTCTAGCAAATTCTTGCATCAAATAGATAATCCTCAATTAAATATGGGTATGCTATTACCCGCAGAGTTTGGTGCTTGGAGCTTATATTGATATGAATTGTAGCTGTTATTAAAATTTAAGTAAAACTGGCTTTAAATTAATTAATAGGTCTAGACAAATTAACAATATGTATATATTGCTTTCCGCAGAATCCAAAACAATGACAAATACATTTGATCATTCCTTACAACGTAAAACAGTATTAAGAAAGGATACAGCTATATGTTTCCATTGCGGTAAAAGAGCCACAACCGCTGCACTGTTATGTGTAAGCAACCATAGCTTGAATTGGAAATATGACGACAACGATCATTATTCTAATCAATCATACATACGGTCTAAATACTTTTTTACCTATTAACACAGCCGTATCAGAAGGGCTACTCTGAAGATTAGGATATGGAAATAAAGGTTTGCAGCCTACGTTCATCATCATCATCCAAAGTTAGTGTAAAGTAATAACTTTGTGTATTTGTATGATACGGACATAGAGGCTTGCAGCGTGTACGTCAAATAGCTATCGTATCAAATGGTATAACATCTTAATTAGATTGATTAAATATATGTTTTACACATTTAATGATAACAAAAGAGATACACTGAAGAATGATATTCTCAGTATGGATATTGGAGATGCCATAGATTGGAACAAATACATGTTACCCGAACATGGATATTGTGTGATTGCTTATGTAAAAAGTCACTTTCGAAAAAAGGAAAGACTTCACTAATTGATCATCCTTTTTGGAAGTGCAAACAGTTTGAACATAATAAGGAATCAAAACATTCATGGGATGCAATTTTTTGTATTATAGAAAATAAAACCGCCTCTGAGACTATTAAGTCATGGAACTCACTGGAAAAATTTTAATGGGCAAAACGTAACATGGATAGATAGCTGGCCGACGATCCGGTACACAAATACTAAGTTATTCAATCTCAGTGTAGTGTAGCAGTGGCAACACTTACCTTATCCTAATGGAAGACTACTAAAACGTAGTCTAATATAGATCAAACATTATGATTAAAACTTTGAAATTAGGAAGGTGAAAACAGACCCATTATCAAAGATTTTCTTTCTTATTTTTCGTAATGTAATTGCTATAGGTTAAATGAATTTCCAATGCTTTTGAATCTGTACTTAGTTATGTATTGCTGCAAATTGTATTTAATGAGTTAAAGGGTCATCGACCCGGGTGAATGTCCAGAACAGTAGTATCGATATTTTTCTTTGGTGAATAACATCACAAAGCACATTTATAGGTAAGAAAATCTATAAGAAAGATGTCGAAATAAAGAGAAAATTAAAAACAATCATTTTTTTATATTGTATCCTTTTATTGCATTTCAGAAATACTTAATTAACAATACAAATATAAAGAAAATTACAAAGTATTGTTTAAAAAAGAATTAGACAACAGGTACAATGCCTATATCAGTTTTCTTCTATTACTTGCGGTTAGGCTTGGTAGAAAGATAATATGTATCAATTGATTATTTCTACAGAAATTGTATATCATAACATGTGAAATATCTACTTTATTATGGATTAAGGAGTATATTCATCATGAAATTAAATAGAATATGTGATATAATTAAAGAGATAACTACTATTCATAATTATTTAGAAAAAAGAAAACAAAAATATTATTTGATAAAGTGAAGACACAACATATTTCCACCAAGTCTAAAATGAAAAGTTATATGTAATATATATATATATATATAATAAACAATAATAACACACTCACACACATTCATTCGCACTTTCAAACTAGAATGTTATGAGGTGTATTTAACATAACAAACTTGCCTTGCTATAATAGTAGGTAATACGTAGATTGAATTAATTGTATAATCACCTCGATCAACTTGTTGTTCAAAATGTTAACAGTAATACAAATGATTTACTTATGAATTCTAAATATATGTCTCCTTGTCATACCTTCGCTACGATTGTCATTCACCACTGCTCCAGTATCAGGACTTATCCCCCACTCACTGCTTTGATATTTGAAAATGGTTAAATAAATTATATCCTTGGTATGGGAGCGGTGGTGGATGGCAATTCTCAAAACATTGGTATCTCTGACACCTCCCTGAACACATCTTTCGCGTATATTAAGTGTATTCTTTTAAGATTTTGCATCCTTCTATTATGTGGTGATATCCATCCAAATTCAGGCCCCAACCAAAACATTCAGCTAGAAAATATAACTTTATGTCACATAAATATATGTTCATTGCGTAACAAGCTCCACATCCTTGAAGCCGAATATTCTGATTTTGACATATTATGCATATCCGAGACACACCTCGGTACTACCATATCCGATATTGATATTGCATTAGAGCACTATGGTCATGTATTAAGGAGGGATAGAGATAACAACGGTGGTGGTGTACTTATATACGCTAAAACTAACATTAACGTTAGACGAAGGTTAGATCTTGAATGTAATAATCTTGAACTGATATGGTCTGAAATCACAACACATAATAAAACTATTCTACTTGGCTGTTTATATCGAACCCCTAATTCCTTAGTTAATTACTGGGACCTACTTGATAATAATATTAATAAAGTTATAGACACACAAAAAGACGTTATTCTTGTAGGTGATATAAATCAGGATATGTTAAATCTTACTCCTAATTCACATCTTCACAGACTTTTACTAAAATACGGATTAGAAAATACTGTTTCTGAACCTACTAGGATTACTTCGTCTTCTTCAAAATCATTAGATGTAATTATCACTAATAATACTAATTTAACGACTAATACCACTGTACATACTCCATCCTGCAGCGATCACTCTCCTATAAGTTCCGATATAAATTTTAAATCATTTAAAAACATGCATACAAAAAGACTTTCTTATACTTTAATACTGCAGACTATGATGGGGCAAATGAATATCTTCGTTCTATTGATTGGGCTGTCGAACTACAAGGAAATATTGATAATATGACCTGATAAAATCTTAGCAGCTATTAACCTATTTGTACCTCAAAAAACAGTAACTATCAGACCCAATGATAAATTTGGATGACAAATGATATACGAGTAATGATACGTAGAAGAAATCGTCAACATTCTAAAGCCAAATTATATATCACTCCTGCCTCATGGAACAAATTTAGAACCATTCGGAATCAGGTTATTTCTTCAATCCGTGATGCAAAAGAAAAATATCTTTCTAAACTTCAGTCCTCTTTAATTGATAAATCTATGCCGCCTGGTAAATGGTGGCGAATAGCGAAGTCAGTTATGAATCTTAATAACAAAAATGAAACCAACTAATTATTAATGGTGATCTAAAACTACATCCTATCGACAAAGCTGAATCATTCAATGAATACTTTACATCTATATCTGTTTCTAATAAGAATGTTGACGATTTACCTCCTGACAGTCCTCAGCCACAGCATACATTTTCCGCTTTCGACATTACAGAACAAGACATAATTGGTCAACTTCATCTTCTCAACACCAATAAACCTTCAGGTCCTGATACTATTCCTCCTCAATTCATAAAGGGTGTCCCTCAGTCAATTATAAAACCTCTTTCATGAAATATTTAATAATTCTATATCAACTGGTATGCTTCCTGATGTGTGGAAAAATGCCAATGTTACACCCATATATAAAGGTAAAGGTTTACGAAGTGACCCTTCTAGTTATAAACCTATTTCTGTGACTCCTATTTTTAGCAAAATTTTGGAAAAAATTGTGTTTAAAAATCTTTTTAACTTCCTTTCCAGACAAAACATAATCTCCGAATATCAATCAGGATTTTTACCTAAAGTTTCAACAACCTATCAACTATTAGCTATATATGACACAATTGTAAAACATTTTGATAATGGCAAAGAAGGGAGATTGATATTTTGTGATATAAGCAAAGCTTTTGATCGTGTCTGTTCCTTTACTATTAAAGGCAAGTCCTAAGTGGTTGTGGGATTCATTTTCTCCAATTACATTATTATTAAACAAAAGGTGTGGATAATCACTGTTTTGTCTACGACTAAAATTCATTGCTATTGTTTTATTAGAACTGCAGAGGGGTGAAAGTACTTCAATTGAATTAAAGATATTTACATTGTTGGTAATAAAACATCTATCAATGTATCAGTGGTATTAGTAATACGCGTCGGCGTTTGTATAAGATTTTTTAATTGATATTTATTTAAAAGCTTAAAAAGATGAGAATAAGGTTTCATCTTTAGTAGGTAGACATTAATATCACCAGTAATTATAATGTTATGAGTAGTATTAATAAGATTATCTAATGTATTATCAAGTTTGTTCCAATATTCAGCTGCTGTATTGGAAGGTCTATACAAACAACAAAGAAGTATTTTTTTTATTTGAGGATCGAATTTCTAAAATAATATGTTCAATAATTTCAGTTTCTAAATCACTTCTGTGATTAACAAGGATATTACTTTTTGTGTATATCAAATGCCACCACCATGCTGAAGCTGTCTATCTCTTCGATACAAATTAGGATGAGATCTTAGATCATTATTCAATACATTAGTGTCCAATTGCGTTTCAGTTAAGCATATGATATCCTTATCGGAAAATTCTGCATCAACTAAATGAATTTTGTTCCTTAGAGACCTTACATTTAGGTGAAGTATTGATAGATCATTGAAGCAGTATTTTTCATCAGAAGAAGTCGTGGATGGACCTGATGTTTATGTGTATGTCACCTGACATGATAAGTAGAGTTACAATCACCGAAAGGTAATACTTTATGTTAGTAGTAAAAGGACATAAAAAGCAAGTCCTATTTAATATTCTACATTCATACACACTCATACTTACAAAAAATAGTATAAATCAAATCTAACAAAAAAAAAAAAAAAAAAAAAAAAAAAAAAAAAAAAAACACAAAACAGGAGTGAGGACAGGTACATGAGGTTGATCTCTCCTCCATATATGTACACACTTATTGTATGTGCATGAATTATCATACAATTGTCACAATGATATTGTGCTCATAATAGCCTGTTATATATTATGCGACGTTCGATAGATATTCGTGTATCTTGATTCCCTTTTGTGCACACAGCCATAATGTCCTCAAGTCAATTTCGGGTCAATTTCAGGTCAATTTTAGGTGATTTTGTTTTAGGTCAAATTTACCCAAGAACAAAAATACTTGAAATTTACCCAAAATGTATATAAAATTGACTTGCAATTGACCTGAATTTAACATGAATACATTTTCATGTCAATTTCAGGTGAAATATAACTGAAGTTTTCTTCATGTAAATTGATATCAATTTCAGGTCAAGATGTTGCCAGGTCAAACTGACCTAAATCAACATTGCCTGTGTACGTTACAAACGGTCAGCTGTAGATAACTCTTCAGGCAGTAAAATATCATGTCTATTTCATACAGAAGAACACAACAGTGTCCACGACTGAGGTACTATTTATGTCACTAACAGGCGTTATCTAATACAAACATGATTTTTAGATTATAAAAATTTAGAATCTTTTTTGTTAATTTAATTAAGTTTGAATTTATTAACCGACGATGACATATTCTCGTGTCAGTAGAACAGTTGATCGACCACATCTAAAATATCTACTTGTACGAATTTATTAAAAAAAAAAATCATCATACATACGGGCATGTAGGAACTCTCAGTTGCTGAATTAGGAATTTAAATGATATTGAAAAAGAAAACTCTTTGCTTTCTCTGATGACCCAACGTTTTGGCCTCTTACATTTTTTCCTATATAATGAACGTGAAATATTCCCAACAACTAAACTGATTGACCATTTTGAACTTACCTGACATTAATGTTCTCATATTGATTAATCATAACGACACAATCATGTATTTATATTGCATTAAGGTGATAAAATATACGGCGTTATACATTGCCTTGTTTTTATTTTGTATGTGGGTTTAGGTGCCAACTTTGATGGATTAGTCTACAATTGCTATTTCTTTACATCTAATAAGTCTGTCTATGAATTATCATCGTGCTTTTGAAAAACTGAAAAAAACATCATTACTGTTAGATTTGTTAGATGTAGTTGTTTTTATTAATATGAGAAAATGATATCATCGATAGGTAGTTCCAGATTTTAAATCAACAATTAAAAATCAAAATCCTGACAATTTTATAATCTTTAAGTTATATTTCTAACATAAAATTAAAATTAAATACAATTAGTAAAATGTTCTAAATTACGATACTTACAATGAATATGTTCTGATTTAACAAAGTCAAGTAAGAGTTCAAAAGGAATTGTGTTAGTAGTGGGAAAAAATGATATTTACATCTACACTGCAGTAAAATGCGTTCATACTGTCAGATTATGAATCCTAGTTGTGGTCAACGATTTCTTTTCTTACTTTTACGATGCTATTAAGAATGATAAATTGAGTTAGCTAATGTCTATAAAATATTTATACATTTTTATCAGTGCCTTTCAATGATTTGCATACTTTATCAAATCCGAAGAAAAATAACAGGTCAAAATGTTCGCCCAGTCATGGCACATGAAACTTTAGAAATTAAAAAAAAAAAGTTACATAAAATAGTTGGACAGTCTTGGTTATTTTGTTCTTCTTGTTGAAAACAGGAATGAGAACAAAGGGTATTCGTATGTGTTTGGGTAAGTGTCGAACTAAATACATAATTTCCAATTTAAAGTATATTCTCGGACTCAAAGCATATTTACAGCAGACTCCTCAAACGAAATGTGATGAATGGGAAATTGGATAAAACGGTATCAACGCAATCAGTTACCGTTAGTGGCATAATTTCCAGATGACCGTTTGTAACCTATTGTAACATATACATTACAAATGAATCCACGAAAATAACTGAGAGAGAACTATGAGTAAAATATAGTTTTGTACAGGTAATGTTGTTGACTGCCTTTGAAACACGGGTTGTAGAGAGTAGTTAAAGGAGTTAACACTAGCCGTTCATGAAAAATCAGGTTCATAAATGCATTGGTAATTATACTAAATCAAATACTTATACCATGAAAAGAAGACAATTTCTACGAATAAAAAGTCAACAATCGTGAGTAATTGTTGTTACAATAGTTTTTTTTATTAGAGAACAAAGAATCAACATAGTTCACAAAACAATCAAACAATGAGTAAAAAATCAGATTTCTTTTGTTCACATACTGTACACAACAATGAATACAAAGCCAGATATATTTTGTTCACATACTGTACACAACAATGAATACAAAGCCAGATATATTTTGTTCACATACTGTTCACAACAATGAGTACAAAGCCAGATATATTTTGTTCACATACTGTACACAACAATGAGTACGAAGCCAGATTTATTTTGTTCACATACTGTTCACAACAATGAATACAAAGCCAGATATATTTTGTTCACATACTGTTCACAACAATGAGTACAAAGCCAGATTTATTTTGTTTACATACTGTACACAACAATGAATACAAAGCCAGATATATTTTGTTCACATACTGTACACAGCAATGAATACAAAGCCAGATTTATTTTGTTCACATACTGTTCACAACAAAGAGTACAAAGCCAGATATATTTTGATCACATACTGTTCACAACAATGAGTACGAAGCCAGATTTATTTTGTTCACATACTGTTCACAACAATGAGTACAAAGCCAAGTTAATTTTGTTCACATACTGTTCACACAACTGTTTAAATGTTAACAAAAAATTATGTGCATTTGTATCATTTGCAAACTTAGTATTTAGTCCCATCTAAACATAATGTTTTCTTTCCATTTTTTTTATGCAATTTGTTAAAGTCGGCTCCTAATGGTTATGGTATCAAGTTTGTTTAAAAGTAGAGGATTTGTGATAAAAAGAATCACTATTAAATCAAGATTTTGCTTTGTATTCTTATTGAAGCGTTTTTCTTAAATTGCGTGTTTGAAAGTGTATTTAAGGAAAATAAGGACATTATGATAGAGTACATGTTGTATAATATGTTTCTCTTTGAAGCAGGAAATACTTTAATTAAGTTAAAATTTTTATATATCTTGTGTAGAGTTTACAACGGTTATATGCCTCATAAATTCCCTGCCAGACATTGCTGTAAGTATTCTGACGTGTGAAATGAGCCTTAGAAAGATAATTCTTCGACCAGCACCAATATATATATATATATATATATATTGAGAATTATAATTAGTTTAAGTATGATTTGTAAAGTCATTGCAGATTATTAACAAAAAATAATCATTGATTTATTCTCTTTGTCATGAATAAATAAAAAACCAACTCGTAGTTTAGAATGCAAATTTGTCTTTAGTCATGTTTCTATTTCCGGAAATAAATCTGTATATAAAGGATCGAGTTCTTCTTCGGTTATCGCAATCCTTAACAAAGACATTCATCGCCGACTATCAGCCAGATTACCAGGTATGTCTCTCATATGAGATCATGATTATGATTATGAGACACTTTAATCAATATTCAATGTAAAATCTAAAGTATTATTAAGTTAAACTGCTAGGGTTAAAACAAGGAAACGTTTTGGAGTCGGATTTATCGCCAGAAAGCACATTCGATTTCAAACACTTTGGATCAAAGAACTATTCAGATAACATCTTATTACATAGCTTAAGAGTTTCGACCTGTTTTTCTTTCAAATATATTTTTATTGAAAGGTGACCGAATTTGTAGTTTATTGAAATTAATGAAACTGGTTTGATGATGTCGTTATTCGCACTGAATTCGTGATAACGTGAAAGCCTAAACAGGCTTTGAAACGTTAAAACGAAATGCTGTTTACCAATGCTGTATATTTTATAACAAACCCCGGAAAGCTAGCAAAACATAACTCAAACCAAATGTTGATGTGATGTGAATAATTTTATTATTTGTTTTTCTCAGAAACATGACCGGGCTCAGTTTGGCACTTGTTGTCTCAGTTTGTGTCGGGGCGGCTTTCGCCTCCATTATACCAGATGAAGAGCTCAACTTTCCTATAATTCCTCCAAAGGGGATCATACCAGTTCCCCCAGTTTACCCAGGACCAAAAGTAGATGATGACGATTACCACCGGTATCCGGGGTACATCAGATATCCACCCTACCCCGGACATGGATACGCCGGTTATGGATACGCCGGACATGGATTCCCTGGTCATGTATACCCCGGACATGTTGGACCAAAAGTTATCCCAGGCGGTTATCACTACATCCCCAGGGGTGGACCACATGGAGGAAGACGAGGTCCCATAGCGTTTCCCGGATATGGAAGGAAGATTGTCTACCCAATTATACCAAGTAAGGAAAAGTTTAACCATTCACGTAAACTGTAAATACGATGGGCATTGGTTATCATTAGGTATCTCAGAAATAAATACGGCTTGATGTGAAATAATGTTATTATGTCTACAATGTACGTGATTAGTGTGTGCAAAGCGTGTAGGCCGAACCCAAACTAGGACCAATTTCTTTAACAAAGGTGACTTACGTTTTGATATTTGCTGCTTTTAGATACCTTTCGGGAATCCGAATCGAGTATGGGTATAGCGTACATATAGTACTTGCTTGATCGTAAAGCTATGTGAATAGAAATTTCAACCGTATTAATTAAAATCGTTCGCAATAAAGTTGAATTTGGAGTTCTTGTTTTATTTTTCTTACGGGGTTAAGAACATTTATTTTAATGTTGCGCTTTGCTTTGTTGTTATCAGGCAGAATTAAATTCACCAATTGGCCTTCTGTTAATTGCATCTTTAATTGATAATCCACAAAACTGTCTAAATTAGCATTTTATAATTGATTTGTTATATGATCATCATGAACTTGATCAAAGGAGTGCGTAGCATTAAATGACCAATATACATATATTATATAAGATACTAACACTATAAAATATTTCCAATGTAAAATATTAATAATATTGATAATATTATATACCTTTGTATAATATTATATACATTTGTATAATATTAACATTTGTATAATATTATATACATTTGTATAATATTATATACATTTGTATAATATTATATACATTTGTATATTATTATATACATTTGTATAATATTATATACATTTGTATTTGTATAATATTATATACATTTGTATAATATTATATACATTTGTATAATACTATATACATTTGTATAATATTATATACATTTGTATAATATTATATACATTTGTATAATATTATATACATTTGTATAATATTGCATGTTCATCATAGTAAACATATCGTCATGAATATATTAAATGCACCAATTAAATATTGAATATGAAAAGCTATTGTTATTTATCTGTTAAATCTTCAACAGAACACTGAACTCAGTAATGGGCAGGCTCTAGGTGAAGGAGGACAAACGAGGGAGCAGTCTGACGTCATTCCGCGAAAGGACCAGTTGTAAGCCTTCGTCCTGGATTTTTCTTTAAGCCAATAAAATCTATTCCTCACCTAGTACTTATTTTGTTTTATTTTCTCTAAAGATCTTATTAATTTTGTGAAATGTGTAATTCAACTTGTCTTCTGTTTGCTGTACATGTCCAATTTAATTGACATTTTAAAACTGTAATTTGTCTGAATTCAACCTAGATTTATATCGCTGATATTTTGAATAGAACATAAGACCCAAACTTATAATAAAATCTGTCTTCATCTTGAATAACTAAAACTGTTATCGTCATGAATATACAAGAAATAAGACTTAGTCATTTCATGAAAATTAGATATGGTAATGCAACAGTAATCATTATATTACTATATAATAAGGCATTGTGTTTATGGAAGTGTAAACGCAATGGCGTATGAATAAAAAGCTAGTATCATGTCTTGAATACTTCTAGTTCAACGCCGTTTTAGATTTAACGACAAACATGCAAATAATTCAAACAAATCGATTAAAAAGTGCCTTATATTGGATTAATGGTGTTACACATATCATGGGATATGTGCTCTACATGTATTGCTAACGCTCAACATTCGATATGTATGGATATATCCATTTCGTTTGTACCATCGTTTACGCAATAAAAACAATGTTCAATTTCTGACATTTCTATATAAATACCGTGTTGTGTTGATAGCGCCTTGGTAATTCTAGCGTATAAATGTTCAATCCTTACTCGATAAACAGTTTGCGACATACAATACCTGAATTAATAGGTTTGTTGATTTTGAAATGACCTACATGAATGACCTATGCCTATGACAATACTAAGGGCGGAGGCGTCCTCTCCATCCGTCCATAACAATTATTGCAGAGTAAAGGATAAGCTATTCGTTAATATAAACACGGTTAACTGAGGCAAGTCAAATAGTTCAAATGTCTCTCCCGGTCAGTTTTGCCCTTGTTTTTTTAAGATCTGGCTTTCGTAAATGCCAAGTAGAAACCATGTCAAAATGTCAGCAGAAACCCGGCGTTTTCCCAACTAGCTTGTGTATGTTGTCATGAAAACGTTCTGCCATTAATTTCGTTTTTCTAATTTCTGATCCATTGAGATATGATAATTTATCAAAATATATTCATCGCGGTGAAAGAGACATGATCGATATATATTGAAAGCCACGTCAACATCTTTAGCGAGAAACGTGTGTAACTGGAATGGGAAATGTTATCAAAGTGTTTACTAATAGAAGTATGTCTATCATTGGTTTTGGTATAAAACATTCCCTTGAATTTTGCCTTCTGCTTGATCGTATCATGATATAACAGAGGAAACATTTAATAGTTTATTTACCTCGACCATTATCAATCCTTATTTTTATACAAATTTCAAGAGACATGTATCTCATTAGTTCTTTCTGAGAAATAGCTGTAACAAAGTTCAACTAACAAAATCTATGGTGGTTGCCTGTTGACCAAATTGTTAATCAATAGGTCCTTAAAGGCATTATCCAAAACTAGGGTCTAAATGTTGAGAATGATACCTTCAGTACTTTCGAACAAAGAACGGTAACATCAATCGTTTACGGGGCAAAGCAAAGCAAAGCAAAGGTAAGAAAAAATGGTTTTGACGTCATCAAGTCATTAGAAGAACATTATTTGGCAAGATGTTACATTGATGGATAATGTTTTGGTATACAGAGCTGGACCACTACGTTTCGTCATCCTCTTCAGATCACTGGATTGTGGCTCAACCAGATATTGAAAGGCATCAAATCTAAACTAGGTCAAACGTCATAATTATACTTTAAAACAAAAATGACCAAATGACAAAAATATTTTGTTTGTAAAATTCATAATTTTAAGCGTCTATATTTATTGAGTATAGGTGTTTGACATACTTTTGACAATATCATAGATTTTGATGTACATGTATCTAAAGAATTGGATGATTGGTATTTGCAATGAGTTGGAAAACAATTCAATATTTTATCAATCTTCTGATTATTTCTTTCGAATACATATAAAGATTTAGTGTATATTTATTTTTAAAATGCATGACGGACCTGGAATTATATAGTTGACAATACCTCATAGTACATGTTTGAACTGAAAGACCACATGTGTCCATTCCTTGATCAAAGGTTTGATTACTGTAGAGATGTTTCATTCTTTATTTTGTAGCCATTTATTATGGCATTTTCTGTAGTATATTATTTTGACCAAACTTTGAATTTTGAAGCACAGAAATTCAAATATTTTAATAAATGATAAACTAATAAATTAAGTTTGATATTGATTTTTGGCTTGTTAATTTTCATTTCTTTTTAATTAACTATATCAGAGCGGAAGAATATTATACGTCACCAAATGAGGTGTAATAAAAGTACAACATATATTCTTTGGACTCGATTCCTTACCTTTATTGTTGTTTAAACGTAGTTTGATGGACAGTTCTATGGTAAGTCATGATTTTATTTACTGAAAAAGATTTTTTTTTATATAAAGTGGATTTTGTAAAACTTTGTGTATTGTAAATACTACTAGTTGTTTCTCCAAAACATGCGCCTTTCCACCCTTGTTTGTGATTTGACAAAAAAGGATCCGAAGTCACTTTACTTGCGCAGACATACTACAAAGCAAGCTTTGAAATGTATTATTATATTACTATTTCCAAAGGTTCGTCTGTTTAATTTTTTTAGATCGAACACATTCTATCTGAGCAAGCATTACAGGGGATGTTTATGGAGAGGTGGTGATAA
The DNA here is from genome assembly GCA_004382745.1 of Argopecten irradians irradians. Lineage (NCBI taxonomy): Eukaryota > Metazoa > Mollusca > Bivalvia > Pectinida > Pectinidae > Argopecten > Argopecten irradians. The sequence continues at coordinate 1,136,349 of SAYR01004239.1, forward strand.
CTCACACATTTTGGATCTGTTATTAACAAATGGGGAGAATATGGTAACTGATTTGAGATACAGAAGCCCGATTGGAAAATGTGACCACTGTGTGTTACGGTTTGAATTTATATGCCATACTAAACCAACACAAGAAACTAAAAAGAGGAAAAGTTACGATAAGGCAAATTTTATAAGAGCCAATGAGGAACTGTCACATATTGATTGAACCGCATATCTGTCTAATACATATGTTAATACAAAATGATTTTTGATACGAAATATTTTAAAGGACACTGAAGATAAATAAACCAACTAAAACTATTAAATCAGGAAAAATGAAGCAACATATCATTCCGTTGGATACCGAAACTAAAGAGAAAATAAAACTCAAGAACTCTTTGGAAGGCGATTAAAACTAAATATCCCGATACTAAAAGAGATTACAGACGAGCTTCAACTGCCGCAAGGAAACGAACGCGATTTTACGCAATTAGAGTGTGAATTAGCCAAGAGGTCAAAGGAAAACCTGAAATTAATCTGGCAATAAATCGGTAAAAGTGATCTCCACACGGATTACAGCAACGAAACATCAGCGAAAACTGACAGAGATTGTGGAAAAGTTTATAGAGACGGGAATGGTACCAACAGGTCGGAAAGAGGCACATGTATGTGCGATCTACAAAAAAGGGAACAAATCTCTCGCTGGAAATTACAGGCCCGTCAGTCTTACGCCAGTTGTGTGCAAAATAATGGAAACGTTTGTTCGACAACACTTGGTAAATCATATGAAAGCCAACTCCCTGTTCAGTAACAAGAAATATGGTTTTATATCGGGAAGATCAACAACTCTTCAACTCCTTACAGTTCTTGACCAATGAACCAAAGCACTAGAAAATGAAAAATCTATTGACTGTATCTATACCGATTTTCTGAAGACGTTTAAAACCGTACCACACAAAATATTACCTAAAAACTAAAAGCATATGGAATACATCACACTGTCGTAAAATTGATATTGGACTTCTTAAACAATAGGAGGCAGCGAGTTGTAATTAATGGAAATAATTCGGTTTGGAGACCCGTCACATCTGGAGTACCACAAGGGTTCCTTAATAGGTCCTATATTAATTGTTGTAAACATAAATGACCTCTGCCCTCTGAGACATACGAAAATATTCAGAATTATCACTGAAGAAAACGATCAAATCATTCTACAAGAAGATCTCCATAATATAGTAGCATTGTATGATACATGGCTCATGAAATTGCATCCTGGAAATGTGTACACATGCACTTCGGAAGGACAAGTGTAAACGGTTGCACGTACCACCTTGCTGATACAACTCTAAAGAAATCACAAGTGGATAATGACTTAAGAGTAATGATCGATAGCAGTCTCGAATTCGAAAACCATATATTTGAAAAAATCAAGAGAGCAAATACGATGATGGCAATAATAAGAAGAGCATTTATAAATTTGGACAAAGAACCTTTCTATTATTATATAAATCATTAGTGAGAACTCATCTTGATTTCGCATGTGCTATCTGGTTTCCGTACAAAGCGAAATACATCGAAAAAATCGAAGGAGTACAAAGAAGGGCAAACAAACTGGTCGCTGAAATTAAAATTCTTTCATACATAGACAGACTAAAATATCTACAGTTACCAACTAAGCGTTCAGGAGACAGCAAGGAATATGATAGAAATTTACAAAATAACCAACGGAATGTACGATCGTGAAGTTACGGGATTTTTGAAGATGTGGAAAAATGTTTCGTTACGGTCTTGAAATAGAGGAAATTCTTTAAAAGAATACCCTCAACAATGTAACACTGAAAAGAGAAAAAAAAACAGTTTTTTTACTACGTACTGCAGCGGTGTGGAACAAAAGAGTATTGTTTGTCTTAAGAACTTAAATTGTTTTAAAAATGAACTAGATAGACATTGGAAAAATATCGATCTATTTCATGGTTTTCAAGGCTAAATGACAACCTGAGGTGATATTACAATCAAAAACTGTATACATAAAGTATTTTTTTTTTTTAAATTTGAGTCTGCTGTAGAGGATATATGTTATCCTGTACCAGAAATCTGTCATTAAATATCATTAAATGATTATTTGTTTGATTACTTGACGTCCTTTTAACAGCCAGTGTCATGTAATGACGGCCTTCTATGTATGCGGTGTGTTGCGCGTATGAAGTATTGGTGTGTGTTTTGGGAGACTGAGGTATATTCGTACTGTGTCGTCCTTGTATATTAGAACTGTTGTCCTTTTTATAGTGAAATAACACTGAAGTATGCCGCCGAAGAAAATAAGCAACACACTTCACCCGGTCACATTACACTGAAAGGGGCCAACTAGTCGTCCTACTCCCTGTATGGGATATTTGTTTAACATTAAACCATAATGCAGTTAACATTATTATAATCGCATCACCAGCATTGTCAGTACTAGCTAGTTGGTCTATACGTATATTGAATCTGTACGTTATGTACCCAATTAATCCTGCTTTCCAAATTATTTTGAATCTTCAAAAAAATTAGTATTTCAAAAGTCAAAACTTGTCAATGTCGTGTTTTTTTGGTACACCCTGTACATACATCATATAACTTAATTGTGTCGTAATATATGGAAGGTTCATTCATTCACGGTACGAATGTCTAGCTGTACATATTGGTTCGTATTATATTAATAATATATCACGATTCTTACCAAACAGTCAGTCATTTGTTCTAATTTTAATATTATTTTCGGTTGCAACCTTCATCAATACGTTTATATTAAAAAACAGAGTCAAACAGTACAAACAATGCGTATCAAATGTATTCTAATTAATATCTTTATCATTATCTAGGTGTGCGTATATAGTGTGTGTATAATGGATATGAATTATGGTAATCATATGACGACAGGCGTTGGTGTTAGAAGTCCTGACAAGCTTAACAATTCCATCAGTAATATTCAGTCGCATATGTACATTTCATTACAACGACAACCTTCGACCAGTACTTGTATAAATTCATTACCATGTTTTATAATTAGCTCAACTCCGTGACGTCATACGATAGCGAGGAGTTACATATCACGACGTAAGAACCTACTCATTTCCTTGCATGTTGATGAAAACGCAGTTTTTCGTGTAGATCTATAGTTAGTCATGTTTGTACTTCCTGATATGGAACTGTATATAAAGTCGAGGGTTCTGACTTGGTCATCACATTCTTACAGCAGCAGTTACCACAGCAACCAACAGCTAGTAAACAAGGTAAGTACATGTACATTGTGGTATGTAACATTACCGTATTCTTACCGTTGTTAAGGCTAACAAACTTTGGCCAATGTCATCACTTGTCTCAAGATAAGCAATAACATAGGCAGTACGAAGTAAGTTGTGTGGAAGAAAATCGTTTTCTTTTTAATCCTAGGTATTTGGAGATTATAAACGAACAATTTAAGCAAGTTTGATGGAATGTGTTGAAACATTATAGAATACTGCTGTACGTTCATATTCTTTTTGCTTATTTCGATTCCTGTTTCTCTTCTTTCTGACTCTAATTCTAGTGTGAATCGCTTGATTTGCTCTATTTATCCCCGTATATTTGATACATGAAGGTGATATCTATAACACTTAACTGATGTTACCATTGCTGCTATATAAATACATTTGCATTTGTTTTTGTTTTGTTTTAGCAAAAATGGGTGGACTAAACCTGGCAATTATTGTCTCAGTGTGTTTTGGTGCAACTTTCGCCTCAATTATACCTCCCAACTATCCTCCTCCAGGCGACGATGGGGACATGTACCCTATGGGGCCAGGAGGTCCAGGGGTTATGGTACCTATGGGGCCGGAAGGGGGAATGTACCAAATGGGATCAGGAGGCGAAGGAGGTATGCTTCCCATTGGACTAGGAGGCCAAGGGGCTTTGTTACCTTTGAGACCTGGAAACGAAGGAGCTATGCTTCCCATGGGACAAGGAGGTCAAGGGGCTATGGTACAAATGGGCCCAGGAGAAAACGAAGGTATGATCCCCATGGGACCTGGACCGATCGCGCCAGGATACCCAGGTTCTGTGGATGATGACCAGATGCCAATAATGAATGGTCATATAGGAGCAGGACGTTCAACACCAGTAATGAATGGACCAGTAGTAGGTCACCCAGGAATGTTAATCAACGGTCAGGTTTCTGTGAGTTACCCTGGACTGGTCAGGACAAATCATGTCGGCATCAAATACCCTGGACACACCAGAAACGGCTTCATGGCAACTGTTATATCTTCCAAAAATGGCCAGCTCACAGTTCAGCCAGCCGTGAATACCTTTGCTAGACCAGGACAATCAGGGACCGCTATCGTTAGACCGGGACAGTTGGGAGCCACCTTGGTCAGACAAGGACAGCCAAGAACCACCCTTTTCAGGACAGGATTACCAAGGATGGTGGGGCATCAGGGTCCCGTACTGCATCCCGCACTCCGACGAAAAGTTGTCTACCCAGTTATACCAAGACGTGGTAAGCTTTAAATGATTATATATGAACAAATGATAATCTCTACATATATTGGGTAACTATCGCTTGATACGGAGTACTCTTCATGTCAGAGACAACAAGATAAGTACAAGTGAATTATGTTGGCATTGATTTTGATTCGAATAAAAGTTTATGTAAGAAAATTACCTTCGCTCGAATATTTCCTCGTTTCTCCATATATCAGATTATGTAAATTGAAGATACAATAACAAAGATAAAACCTAACTCAATTATATACAAATATTTCTTCCAGTAATGTACCGTTATTTAGAATTTTCATTATTTACAAACACCTTTCCATTATCTAATTAATATAATAAAATAGTCTAAGAATGTGGAATAATGAACGTCAGGTATATCATTGAACACATAATAGTGAATGAAATTGAGGATTTATTGATTATACAGAATCATGATCATCAATCATGGAAACTTATCGAAATTAATTTTTCCACAGGTTATTGAATCCCGTGATAGAGCCCACTGTATCATCAAACAGTGGAATTTACTGGCGTAATTCATTTCCATGGTAACCTAAAGCATAAAGAACTTTACATTACGTCTGACATATACAATGCATGATCATACATGATCATCATTACAACGAAAAACACCATCCGGATGAGGCGAGAATGGGAAGGGCAAACAAATATGCAATTCAATGCAGCACAGCTTTCATCGTCATCCATGAACAAATCCTCAATATACCTCACATATTTGTATCTGTGTCATGAACTTTTGTGGTTTCTGTGTTTTGTAAACTTTATCGTTTGTTTTATTTAAATGTTTAAATTTGATATAATGAAATATATTTTTCTACAAAGTGTATGCTTGGCTTGTTTTGTTTTAAATTATCATTTTGATAACAAAAACTATCATTAACCCAAAATAAATTGGACGAAAGCGACAATGCCCAAAAATAACAAGGATTACCCAACGTCTTCTAAGTGAGATTAGTGTGGCGAAGAAAACGTAATGTTTACCTTGGTTCTAGCACAATGAATTAGGTTGCACTGCAGTCCTCAAATCTCGCTCAAATAAAACATCATGATCTTGCTGGTTAGTAATCAACGCAGAAGATTTGTGTTGTTTTGCCAATTCTTCCGATACGTCGGAATTGATATTGCCAGTGCAATGTGGCGATAAAAAGGAAACTACTACAAAATCATAAAATAAAAAAAAAAGATTAATAACTTAATGTATCCAGTGAAAAACACACGTCAAAATTTATTTATCAACTTGAAAGGAAGAATCGTAGTTAGGTGACATGAGATAATCTTTTGTCGAATCCCGTATATTAAAATAAAATTTAGGAGGATGTTATTCATTCCATTGTAAAGAATGTCGTGAAAAAGGTAACGGATAGTTTTGATTCATTGATGGAGGCTGCAAAGCTCAATCTTTCCAGATTACATATTGCTTTGGTATGAGCCACTTAAAATGTACGAAAAGTAGAAACAGGAACAAAACGTCACTGAAGCTTGTGTCTTTTGTATCTTCTAAAAAATAGCTTTACGAGTGTGAAACAATATTCCATATCCAACAACTCCGAGTTGTGTGACCTGTTTCTACTACAATGAAATCATCTACAAGAAGGCCAAAATAAGATGAATTTATTTTCCGACATATGCAAAAAGGGTGTAATAATGTCATCATAAGCAAACATTCAAAAATCTTAGTTGCTTAAAGAATGTATTAGTAACAAATCATTTTGATTATGTTCAACACTTCTCTTCCATGCATTCATACTCACTGAACGTTTTTTTGAATCGAGATTTCTATAGGTACGTGTACTTGAACAATCAACCACAAAGTGATTGTTGTCGAACTGCATTCGGAAATGTCTGCGGCAAAGTGACATTTACTTCCCGCCAAATAATTATCAAACCATTGTAATAAATTAAATCCATATCTCACCTAGTATGTGGCATTTAACTTGAAGAAATTTAAATTATTATTTCTAATAATTACATAAACGACTGGCAACTTGTTTGCCTTCTGTTTGCTGCTCATGTACTATTTTACCATAACAAATGATATTTTGAAAATGTAACTTGTCCAGATTTACCCTTGATTCATATAACTGATATTTCAATAGAAATTAGACCCAAACTTTTTATTACAAAATCTGTTTTCAAGTATCAACAGCTTTGAGACATCTTGGATAACCAAATCCGTTTCTGTTATCGCCATGAGTATACAACAAATAAGACATAATCATTTCATGAAAATTATACACGGTGATGCAACAGCAGTAATTATATTAACATATGTAAAAAGGTCAGAGTAAACGCAATGATGTATAATATTTTTCTTTGTTTCATACTAAAACCGGCTTTCTGATTGGCAAATTCGTTTTTTGCATACTACTGTGGAAAAAAAAAATAATCCGAGAATTGTGCCAAATCCAGACGTTATCATGACGCTACTATAGAGACATTGACGTTGCGTATTGATTCGGAAAAAAAGAATCTATTGGATACACGAGTAAATGTATTTCATATTAACAAGTAGTCTAGAAAATTAATGAGAAGCATTGATGCCAATATTTTTTTTTTGGATTTCATAGGGTTATAATAGAAATTTTGTTTGCAAGTTTTTTGCAGAATCCGATTCACAGTTTGCAACCAAAATTTCTTTCATACTCCGATGAAATAAAAAAAAAAATAGTGACATCAATACTTGAATACAAAGCATGTGTCATACCTGAACTTCTTCTAGTTCAATCCCGTTTTAGATTCAACGACGAACATGCAAATAATGTAGCAAATGGATTAAAAAGTTTATTGGTTTAACGGTGTTACACATATAATGCGATATATGTTCTACATGTACTACTAACGCACAACATTCGATATATAGAGGTTACACAACGAATGGTTGATGAATATGGAATTTATTCCATACCAGTGAGTTAGGTTTTAAAAGTTACACGAGCTTTGGCAAGTGTGGAATAAATGCCATATCCAACTCGTTGTTGTGTGACCTGTTTCTACCACAATTATATCCGTTTTTAGCCGATAGAAATACGACGATGTGTTTGCCAACATATGCAAATAATCATATAAGATGCAGTGATATTTTCATAAGCAAAAAAGTACCAATTTATATTCAAAAATTATATTTTGATAAAGAATCAATTCATATAAAAGTCTTCGAATTGGAAACTTTATGATGAAATATTTCTCATCATTTAACGTATTATTAAAGTTATTTTTTCAATGTTACTTGAAATATAACACTCTTTGTCGAACTATAAAAACAGGCGCATGACACAGCCGTGCAGTTTACTTCCCGCCAAATAATCATCAAGCTATTGCAAACAAGTTAAAGTCCGTTTCAGACTAAGTTACTCTACCAAATTCACCAGTATTAAGATGCTTTACCGTCAAAACGAATTACACATATAATAATACTTCACATAAAAACGTCACGTTTTTGGCACATGCAATGACCTCGACGCATACTGTACGATTTCCAACAGTAGTATTGACGTCCGGCAGTGATCACAACATATATTGTTGCGTCACGTCACTCGATTATGGATGACGTTGACAAATGAAATCGTTGCACTGAGAAATAAGTAGTACGGTCAAAGTTCACCCTGTCAGCAAATCAGAATAAATAGAGAGTTTATACCACGTGTGTGTTAATCAACATCTGCATCGTTTATCTGAGTCCCTGTGAGTTTAATAATACCGACTATTGTGGTTGAAATCTGTGTCCATCAGTTTGAGACACACAGTACCTGGATTCATAGCATTGAAATGATCTTGATGCGTGAACCATGCCACCTATTTTCTTTCTATAATGGAAAAATTAATTTCTCACCTAATTATATTGTCTCGAGATAAAATATTGCCCGAGACAAAATTGATGGTCAGGACCCCTGTTTTATCTGGAGGGCTAGGACCTCTGTTTTATCTGGAGACAGTACTAATGAGCGGAAGCGTCCACTTCATCTGTCCATAACAATTATTGCACAGTAAGGGAACAACTATTTGTTAATATGAATTCGGTTAACTAAGGCAAGTCAAATAGTTCAAATGTCTATCCCGGTCAGTTTTGTCCTTGTTTTTTAAGATTTGGTTATCGTAAATGCCAAGAAGAAACCATGTCAAAATGTCAGTAGAAACCCGGCGTTTTTCCCATTGGCTTGTGTATGTTGTCATTAAAACGTTCTGCCATTTATTTCGTTTTGCTAATTTCTGATCCATTTTATTCATCGCGGTGAAAGAGACATTACTGATATATCTTGAAATGACTATTAATTTGCTGATAGACGCAATGTGAACCATTACATATAAAAAGAAGGTTGTACTATTTTATTCAAGGATATCCTTTGATTTATTATTGATTAATACCATTTTATAAGGAGGTTTCAGACAAATGCATTGTGTTTAAACGATTTCGTACCAACGGTACCATTTGCCAAAAGGAATCATACGGAGCGAGGGAAAGCAAAGCAAAGAAAAAATGGCTCTGACGTCATCAAGTCATTAGAAGAGTATTATTTAACAAGACGTAACATTGATGGATAATGTTAGGGTATACAGAGCTGGCCCACTACGTTATGTCATCCTCTCCAAGATCACTGGCTTATGGCTCCACGAGATATTGGAAGGCGTCAAATCTAAACTAGATCAAACGTCATAATTATATTTTAAAAAAATGAACAAAAAATCAATTATTATTTTTTTCTTGTATAGATTAGTATTGCAAAAGTTATTACTTGTCAAAATCGGGACATAATCGGGACATGTTTTTGGGACAATCTGTACATACATCATATAAAATAATTGTGTCGTAATATGTGGAAGGTTCATTCATTCACGGTGCGAACGTCAATGTGTACCTTTTAGTCCGTATTAGTTTAATACTATATCACGATTTTTAACCAAACACGGGTCATTTGTTCTAATTTAAATATTATTTTCGGCTGCAACCTTCATCATTACTTTCATATTAACAAGTGTCACAGTACAAACACTATATATCACATGCAATCTAATTAAAATCTATATATTCATTTAGGTGTGCGTATATACAAATATGTAGTGTGTGAACATTGATTGTAAATTATGGTAATGATATGACGACAGGCGTTGGTGTTAGAAGTCCTGACAAGCGTAACAATTCCATCAGTAATATTCAGTCGCATATATACATTTCATTACAACGACAACCCTTCGACCAGTACTTGTATAAATGTATTACCATATTTTATAATTAGCTCAACTCCGTGACGTCTTACGATAACGAGGAGTTACATATCACGACGTAAGAACCTACTCATTTTCTTGCATGTTGATGAAAACGCAGTTTGTCGTGTAGATCTATATTTAGTCATGTTTGTACTTTCTGATATGGAACTGTATATAAAGTCGAGGGTTCTGACATGGTCATCACATTCTTACAGCAGCAGTTACCACAGCAACGAACAGCTAGTAATCAAGGTATGTACATTGTGTTATGTAACATAACCGTATTCTAACCGTTGTTAAGGCTAACAAACTTTGGTCAATGTCATCACTTGTCTCAAGATAAGCAATAACATAGGCAAAGTACGAAGTAAATTGTTTTCAATAAAAAAGTGATTCAATCATCTTTTTAAGAAAATTGTTTTCCTTTTAATCCTAGGTATATGAAGATTATAAACGAAAAATTTAAGCAACTTTGATGAAATGTGTTGATACATTGTAGAATACTGCTGTACGTTCATATTCTTTTTACTTATTTCGATTCCTTTTTCTCTTCTTTCTGACTCTAATTCTAGTGTGAATCGCTTGATTTGCTCTATTTATCCCCGTATATTTGATACATGAAGGTGATATCTATAACACTTAACTGATGTTACCATTGCTGCTATATAAATACATTTGCATTTGTTTTTGTTTTGTTTTAGCAAAAATGGGTGGACTAAACCTGGCAATTATTGTCTCAGTGTGTTTTGGTGCAACTATCGCCTCAATTCTACCTCCCAACTATCCTCCTCCAGGCGACGATGGGGACATGTACCCTATGGGGCCAGGAGGTCCAGGGGTTATGGTACCTATGGGGCCGGAAGGGGGAATGTACCAAATGGGATCAGAAGGCGAAGGAGGTATGCTTCCTATTGGACTAGGAGGCCAAGGGGCTTTGTCACCTTTCGGACCTGGAAGCGAAGGAGCTATGCTTCCTATGGGACCAGGAGGTCAAGGGGCTATGGTACAAATGGGCCCAGGAGAAGACGGAGGTATGATCGCCATGGGACCTGGACCGATTGCGCCAGGATACCCAGGTTCTGTGGATGATGACCAGATGCCAATTATGAATGGTCCTATAGGAACAGGACGTTCAACACCAGTAATGAATGGACCAGTAGTAGGTCACTCAGGAATGTTAATCAACGGTCAGGTTACTGTGAGTTACCCTGGACTAGTCAGGACAAATCATGTCGGCATTAAATTCCCTGAACACACCAGAAACGGCTTCATGGCAACTGTTGTATCTTCCAAAAATGGCCAGCTCACAGTTCAGCCAGCCGTGAATACCTTTGATAGAGCAGGACAATCAGGGACCACTATCGTTAGACCAGGACAGTTAGGAGCCACCTTGGTCAGACAAGGACAGCCAAGAACCCCCCTTTTTAGGACAGGATTACCGAGGATGGTGGGGCATCAGGGTCCCGTACTGCACCCCGCACTCCGACGAAAAGTTGTCTACCCAGTTATAACAAGACGTGGTAAGCTTTAAATGATTATAATATGAACAAATGATAATTTCCACACATATTGGGTAACTATCGCTTGATACGGAGTACTTTTCATGTCGTTAAGTTTGAGAGACAACAAGATAAGTACAAGTGAATTATGTTGGCATTGATTTTGATTCGAACAAAAGTTTATTTAAGAAAATTACCTTCGCCCGAATATTTCCTCGTTTCTTCATATTAGATTATGTAAATTGAAGATACAACAATGATAAAACCTAACTCAATTATATACAAATATTTCTTCCAGTAATGTACCGTCATTTAAAATTTTCATTATTTACAAACACCTTTCCATTATCTAATTAATATAATAAAATAGTCTAAGAATGTGGAATAATGAACGTCAGGTATATCATTGAACACATAATAGTGAATGAAATTGAGAATTTATTGATTATACCGAATCATGATCATCAATCATGGAAACTTATCGAAATGTATTTTCCACAGGTTATTGAATCCCGTGATGGAGCCCACGGTATCATACGACTTGGAATTTACTGGCGTAATTTATTTCCATGGTAATCTAAAGCATAAAGAACTTTACATTACGTCTGACACACACAATGCATGATCATACAAGTGAACGTCATTAGAACGAAAAACACAATCCGGATGAGGCGAGAATGGGAAGGACAAACAAATATGCGATTCAATGCAGCACAGCTTTCATCGTCATCCATGAACAAATCCGTAATTTACCACACATATTTGTATCTGTGTCATGAACTTTTGTGGTTTCTGTGTTTTGTAAACTTTATCGTTTGTTTTATTTAAATGTTTAGATTTGATATAATAAAATATATTTTTATACAAAGTGTATGCTTGACTTGTATTGTTTTAAATTATCATTTTGATAACAAAAACTATCATTAACCCAAAATAAATTGGACGAAAGCGACAATCACCATAAATAACACGGATTATCCAACGTCTCCAAAGTGAGATTGTTGTGGCGAAGAAAACGTAATGTTTACCTTGGTTCTAGCTCAATGATTAAGGTTGCACTGCAGTCCTCAAATCTTCTGGATTACTGATTGGTTTGATGTGATCTACTCAAACAAAATGTATCATTATTAGTTATATAGTCAGTTACTGACCCCCTATAAAGGCCTAGGGGTCAGTAAGATTTATAGGGGGCGAGGGCGTAGGGGGTCAGTAACTGACTATATAACGAATTTATCGCATCGAGGACCTTTGGTTTGTTTCATAAGGTCTTTATTTCCTATTTGTTTTCTCAAGAATCTGAATTCAAAGTTGAATTATGCTGGCGAAGGATACAACCAATCGCCGCTTTTAAAATAATTCAGAAGTGGCCTAGGCAGTAGGCCTAATTTACATATTTATTTATGTATTTCTTTGCAAATACACTGTATCATGGAACCTGTAGTATACGAATTGAATATCCATAAATCAACAATATTCGACATTCCTAGTGCACAGTAAGAGAGGCCTACCTCAATACGACACCAAACTGGCTGTATATTGAAAGCATCACAAACAAAAGTGACACAAACATCCATCCAACATTTAAAGTGCAATCTCCTTGATCATCTGTACATTCTCGCTGAGATAATCACTTAATAGTTATGCCGATAAATTGATTGTAGAGCGAGGATCATGGGATTGATCTGTAGGTATTGTTTATAATCACCGTCTAGAAAACACTGGAATTGTTACGTTTGACTTTCGCGGCGTCATCAACCTTAAAACTGGCTTGGGAAGCAACTCGTATTTAAAAATATGCATTTAATTTAATTTGAAGTATTAAAACGATTTAAGTTATTTTTACACAAAAAATAACAAGTAATATATAGTTTTACGGTAATAAATGGTATATTTAGTTGAAGAGAATGTGTTTAAATTTTGAGGCGGGGCGAGAGCCGCCATATTGCACCATAACAAAATTTACTGACCCCTATAAAGTGATAGGGGGTCACCACGTGACGGCTCTCCGCCAATCATTTGGGGACATTTCCGTCCGAGGTGGCATAAATATATGATAGAACTACATTAGTAGATTATTACAACGTATCGCTCAAATAAAACATCATGATCTTGTCGGTAAGCAAGGATTTATAAGTGAGAAGGATTCGTGTCTGTCTCTTTACACTACTAAACACCACGCGAGACGCTTATGAACCGGGAATAAAAACCGTTTTTCTCAACAAATACTTGTCTTATCGAGTCAAACGAAACGCCAATGTAAAGTAAATTAAATTTCACAACGTTTATAACTTGCTTTAAAGACGGAAGATTTAGAAGAAATGTCTTAAACTATCGTTAAAAAAATACGACCGCTCAAGAAATGGCAGCACGCTTCAGAAAGTAAGACGGTAACCCTCGCACCCCCATCCTACATCAAAGGCTGCGGCGGCGGATATCAAAGGAAATCAGTCGTCGCCTAACGTCACGGTCAGTGCACAAACACAAAAGCGCCTGCGCTGTCTTTGCCCAAAACTCAGTGTGACTTATCCTTCTCATATACGTCCTTGTCGGTAAGTAATTAATACAGAAGATTTGTGTTGTTTTGCTGATTCTTCCGAGACGTCGGGATTGATATTGCCATTGCAATGTGGCGATAAAAAGGAAACTACACAAGATCATAAAGAGAAAAAATGATTAATAACTTAATGTATTCAGTGAAAAACACACGTCAAAATGTATTTATAACCGTGAAAGGAAGAATCGGAGTTAGGTGATATGAAATAATCTTTTGTCGCATCACGTATATTAAAATAAAATTTAGGAAGATGTTATTCCATTGTAAAGAATGTCGTGAAAAAGGTAACGGATAGTTTTGATTCATTGATGGAGGTTGCAAAGCTCAATCTTTCCAGATTACATATTGCTTTGGTATGAGCTACTCAAAATGTACAAAAAGTAGAAACAGGAACAAAACGTCACTGAAGCTTGTGTCTTTTGTACTTCTAAAAAGTAGCTTTACGAGTGTGAAACAAAAGTTGTGTGACCTGTTTCTACTACAATGAAATCATCTACAAGAAGGCCAAAATAAGATGAATTTATTTTCCGACATATGCAAACAAGGGTGTCATAATGTCATAATAAGCGAATATTAAAAAAATCTTAGTTGCTTAAAGAATTTATTAGTAACAAATCATTTTGATTATGTTCAACACTTCTCTTCCATGCATTCATACTCACTGAACGTTTTTTTGAATCGAGATTTCTATAGGTACGTGTACTTGACAATCAACCACAGAGTGATTGTTGTCGAACTGCATTCGGACATGTCTACGGCAAAGTGACATCTACTTCCTGCCAAATAATTATCAAACCATTGTAATAAATAAAATCCATACCCCACCTAGTATGTGGCATTTTACTTGAAGAAATTTAAATCATTTTTTCTAATAATTACATAAACGACTGGCAACTTGTTTGCCTTCTGTTTGCTGCTCATATACTATTTTACCATAACATTTTGAAAATGTAACTTGTCCACACTTACCCTAGCTTCATATCGCTGATATTTCAATATAAAATTAGACCCAAACTTTTTAATAAAAATTTTTTTCGTTCAAGTTTCAACAGCTTTGAGACATCTTGGATAACCAAATCCGTTTCTGTTATCGCCATGAGTATACAACAAATAAGACATAATCATTTCATGAAAATTATACACGGTGATGCAACAGCAATAATTATATTAACATATGTAAAAAGGTAAGGGTAAACGCAATGATGTATCATATTTTTCTTTGTTTCATACTAAAACCGGCTTTCTGATTGGCAAATTCGTTTTTGCATACTACTGTGAAAAAAAAATGAATAAAAAATAATCCGAAAATGGTGCAAAAGCCAGACGTTATCGTGACGCTACTATAGAGACACTGACGTTGCGTATTGTATCGGAAAAAAGAATCTATTGGAAAATCAATTGAATCATACGAGTTAAAAAATTAATGAGAAGCATTGATGTCAATAGGTTTTTTTTAAATTTCATAGGGTTATAAGAAATTGTGTTCGCAAATCTTTTATGCAGAATCCGCTACGCGCTACGCGGATTCGAACAGTTTGCAACCAAAATTTCTTTCATGCCCCGATGAAATAAAAAAAAATAGTGACATCAATGCTTGAATACAAAGCAAGTGTCATACCTGAACTGGTTCAATCCCGTTTTAGATTCAACGACGAACATGTAAATAATGTAACAAATGGATTAAAAAGTGTATTGGATTAACGGTGTTACACATATAATGCGATATATGTTCTACATGTACTACTAACACACAACATTCGTTATATAGAGGTTACACAACGAGTGGTTTAAAATATGGAATTTATTCCATACTAGTGAGTTATTTTTTAAAAGTTACAAAAGACACGAGCTGTGGCGAGTGTCTTTTGTAACATTTAAAAGATAACTTACGAGTGTGGAATAAATGCCATATCAAATAACCACTCATTGTCGTGTGACCTGTTTCTACCACAATTATATCCGTTTTAGCCAATAGAAATACGACGATGTGTTTGCCAACATATGCAAATAATTATAATAAGATGCAGAGATATTTTCATAAGCAAAAAAGTTCTAATTCATATTCAAAAAATCATATTTTGATAAAGAATCAATTCATATAAAAGTCTTCGAATTAGAAACTTTATGATGAAATATTTCTCATTTAACGTATTATTAAAGTTATTATTCTCAATGTTACTTAAAATATAACACTCTTTGTCTAACTATAAAAAACAGGCGCATGACAGAGCCGTGCTGTTTACTTCCCGCCAAATAGTCATCAAGCTATTGCAAACAAGTTCAAGTCCGTTTCAGACTAATTTACTCTACCAAACTAACCAGTATTAAGATCCTTTTCCGTCAAAACGAGTTACACATATATTTATACTTCACATAAAAACGTCATGTTTTTGGGACATGCAATGACCTCGACGCATACTGTACGCTTTCCAACAGTAGTTTTGACGTCCGGCGGAGATCACGACATATATTGTTGCGTGACGTCACACGATTACGGATGACGTTGATAAATGAAATCGTTGCTTTGAGAAATAAGTAGTACGGTCAAAGTTCACCCTGTCAGCCAATCAAAATGCGTAGAGAGTTTATACCACGTGTGTGTTAATCAACAGCTACATCGTTTATCTGAGTCCCCGAGAGTTACTAATACCGACTATTGTGGTTGAAATCTGTATCCATCAGATAGGTTTGATGATTTTGAAATGATCTTGATGCGTGAAATATGCCACCTATTTTCTTTCTATAATGGAAAAAATTAATTTTCACCTAATTATATTGTCTCGAGATAAATTATTGCCCGAGACAAAATTGATGGTCAGGACCCCTGCTTTATCTGGAGGGCTAGGACCCCTGTTTTATCTGGAGACAGTACTAATGAGAGGAAGCATCCACTTCATCTGTCCATAACAATTATGGCACAGTAAGGGAACAACTATTTGTTAATATGAATTCGGTTAACTAAGGCAAGTCAAATAGTTCAAATGTCTATCCCGGTCAGTTTTGTCCTTGTTTTTTAAGATTTGGTTATCGTAAATGCCAAGAAGAAACCATGTCAAAATGTCAGTAGAAACCCGGCGTTTTTCACATTGGCTTGTGTATGTTGCCATTAAACCGTTCTGCCATTTATTTCGTTTTGCTAATTTCTGATCCATTGAGATGTGCTGATTTGTATTCATCGCGATGAAAGAGACATTACTGATATATCTTGAAATGACTATTAATTTGCTGATAGACGCAATGTGAACCATTACATATAAAAAGAAGGTTGTACTATTTTATTCAAGGATATCCTTTGATTTATATTGATTAATACCATTTTATAAGGAGGTTTCAGACAAATTCATTATGTTGAAATGCATTTCATTTGGCTTTTGTTAACAAACTAAATCAACAAATGTACCACTTTTTGTGCCCATATGGTGTTGGTACCATTTGCCAAAATGAATCATACGAGGCAAGGTAAAGCAAAGCAAATTAAAAATGGCTCTGACGTCATCAAGTCATTAGAAGAGTATTATTTAACAAGACGTAACATTGATGGATAATGCTAGGGTATACAGAGCTGGCCCACCACGTTATGTCATCCTTTCCAAGATCACTGGCTTATGGCTCAACGAGATATTGAAAGGCGTCAAATCTAAACTAGGTCAAACGTCATAATTATATAAAAAAAATGAACAAAAAATTGAATTATTTTTTTTCTTGTATAGTTTAGTATTGCAAAAGTTATTACTTGTCAAAATCGGGACATAATTAGGACATGTTTTTAGGACAATCTGTACATACATCATATAAAATAATTGTGTCGTAATATGTGGAAGGTTCATTCATTCACGGTGCGAGCGTCAATGTGTACCTTTTAGTCCGTATTACACTGTAGTTTAATACTATATCACGATTTTTAACCAAACACGAGTCATTTGTTCTAATTTTAATATTATTTTCGGCTGCAACCTTCATCATTACTTTCCTATTAACAAGTGTCACAGTACAAACACTATATATCACATGCAATCTAATTAAAATCTATATATTCATTTAGGTGTGCGTATATACAAATATGTAGTGTGTGTACATTGATTGTAAATTATGGTAATGATATGACGACAGGCGTTGGTGTTAGAAGTCCTGACAAGCGTAACAATTCCATCAGTAATATTTAGTCGCATATGTACATTTCATTACAACGACAACCCTTCGACCAGTACTTGTATACATGTATTACCATATTTTATAATTAGCTCAACTCCGTGACGTCATACGATAACGAGGAGTTACATATCACGACGTAAGAACCTACTCATTTTCTTGCATGTTGATGAAAACGCAGTTTGTCGTGTAGATCTATATTTAGTCATGTTTGTACTTCCTGATATGGAACTCTATATAAAATTGATGGTTCTGACTTGGTCATCACATTCTTACAGCAGCAGTTACCACAGCAACCAACAGCTAGTAATCAAGGTATGTACATTGTGTTATGTAACATTACAGTATTCTAACCGTTGTTAAGGCTAACAAACTTTGGCCAATGTCATCACTTGTCTCAAGATAAGCAATAACATAGGCAAAGTACGAAGTAAATTGTTTTCAATAAAAAAGTGATTCAATCATCCTTTTAAGAAAATTGTTTTCCTTTTAAACCTAGGTATATGAAGATTCTAAACTAACAATTTTAAGCAACTTTGATGGAATGTGTTGATACATTGTAGAATACTGCTGTACGTTCATATTCTTTTTACTTATTTCGATTCCTGTTTCTCTTCTTTCTGACTCTAATTCTAATGTGAATCGCTTGTTTTGCTCTATTTATCCCCGTATATTTGATACAAGAAGGTGATATCTATTACACTTAACTGATGTTATCATTGCTGCTATATAAATACATTTGTATTTGTTTTTGTTTTGTTTTAGCAAAAATGGGTGGACTAAACCTGGCAATAATTGTCTCAGTGTGTTTTGGTGCAACTATCGCCTCAATTCTTCCTCCCAACTACCCTCCTCCAGGCGACGATGGGGACATGTACCCTATGGGGCCAGGAGGTCCAGGGGTTATGGTACCTATGGGGCCGGAAGGAGGAATGCACCAGATGGGATCAGGAGGCGAAGGAGGTATGCTTCCCATTGGACTAGGAGGCCAAGGGGCTTTGTTACCTTTGAGACCTGGAAACGAAGGAGCTATGCTTCCCATGGGACAAGGAGGTCAAGGGGCTATGGTACAAATGGGCCCAGGAGAAAACGAAGGTATGATCCCCATGGGACCTGGACCGATCGCGCCAGGATACCCAGGTTCTGTGGATAATGACCAGATGCCAATAATGAATGGTCCTATAGGAGCAGGACGTTCAACACCAGTAATGAATGGACCAGTAGTAGGTCACCCAGGAATGTTAATCAACGGTCAGGTTTCTGTGAGTTACCCTGGACTGGTCAGGACAAATCATGTCGGCATCAAATACCCTGGACACACCAGAAACGGCTTCATGGCAACTGTTATATCTTCCAAAAATGGCCAGCTCACAGTTCAGCCAGCCGTGAATACCTTTGATAGACCAGGACAAAAAGGGACAACTATCGTTAGACCAGGACAGTTGGGAGCCACCTTGGTCAGGCAAGGACAGCCAAGAACCACCCTTTTCAGGACAGGATTACCGAGGATGGTGGGGCATCAGAGTCCCGTACTGCACCCCGCACTCCGACGAAAAGTTGTCTACCCAGTTATACCAAGGCGTGGTAAGTCTTTAATGATTATATATGAACAAATGATAATTTCCACACATATTGGGTAACTATCGCTTGATACGGAGTACTCTTCATGTCAGAGACAACAAGATAAGTACAAGTGAATTATGTTGGCATTGATTTTGATTCGAACAAAAGTTTATTAAGAAAATTACCTTCGCCCGAATATTTCCTCGTTTCTTCATATTAGATTATGTAAATTGAAGATACAACAAAGATAAAACCTAACTCAATCATATACAAATATTTCTTCCAGTAATGTACCGTTATTTAAAATTTTCATTATTTACAAACACCTTTCCATTATCTAATTAATATAATAAAATAGTCTAAGAATGTGGAATAATGAACGTCAGGTATATTATTGAACACATAATAGTGAATGAAATTGAGAATTTATTGATAATACCGAATCATGATCATCAATCATGGAAACTTATCGAAATTAATTTTTCCACAGGTGATTGAATCCCGTGATAGAGCCCACTGTATCATCAAACATTGGAATTTACTGGCGTAATTCATTTCCATGGTAACCTAAAGCATAAAGAACTTTACATTACGTCTGACATATACAATGCATGATCATACAAGTGAACGTCATTAGAACGAAAAACACCATCCGGATGAGGCGAGAATGGGAAGGGCAAACAAATATGCAATTTAATGCAGCACAGCTTTCATCATCATCCATGAACGAATCCGTAATTTACCTCACATATATGTATCTGTGTCATGAACTTTTGTGGTTTCTGTGTTTTGTAAACTTTATCGTTTGTTTTATTTAAATGTTTAAATTTTATATAATAAAATACATTTTTTCTACAAAGTGTATGCTTGACTTGTATTGTTTTAAATTATCATTTTGATAACAAAAACTATCATTAACCCAAAATAAATTGGACGAAAGCGACAATCACCATAAATAACACGGATTATCCAACGTCTCCAAAGTGAGATTGTTGTGGCGAAGAAAACGTAATGTTTACCTTGGTTCTAGCACAATGATTAAGGTTGCACTGCAGTCCTCAAATCTTCTGGATTACTGATTGGTTTGATGTGATCTACTCAAACAGAATGTATCATATATATGATAGAACCACATCAGTAGATTATTACAACTTATCGCTCAAATAAAACATCATGATCTTGTCGGTTAGTAATCCATACAGAAGATTTGTGTTGTTTTGCTGATTCTTCCAAGACGTCGGAATTGATATTGCCAGTGCAATGTGACGATAAAAAGGAAACTACACAAGATCATGAAGAATAAAAATGATTAATAACTTAATGTATTCAGTGAAAAACACACGTCAAAATTTATTTATAACCTTGAAAGGAAGAATCGTAGTTAAGTGATATGAAATAATCTTTTATCGAATCCCGTATATTAAAATAAAATTTAGGAAGATGTTATTCATTCCATTGTAAAGAATGTCGTGAAAAAGGTAACGGATAGTTTTGATTCATTGATGGAGGCTGCAAAGCTCAATCTTTCCAGATTACATATTGCTTTGGTATGAGACACTTAAAATGTACGAAAAGTAGAAACAGGAACAAAACGTCACTGAAGCTTGTGTCTTTTGTATCTTCTAAAAAATAGCTTTACGCGTGTGAAACAAAATTCCATATCCAACAACCCCGAGTTGTGTGACCTGTTTCTACTACAATGAAATCATCTACAAGAAGGCCAAAATAAGATGAATTTATTTTCCGACATATGCAAAAAGGGTGTAATAATGTCATTATAAGCAAACATTCAAAAATCTTAGTTGCTTAAAGAATGTATTAATAACAAATCGTTTTAACTATGTTCATCACTTCACTTCCATGCATTCATACTCACTGAACGTCGTTTTGAATCGAGATTTCTATAGGTACGTGTACTTGAACAATCAACCACAAAGTGATTGTTGTCGAACTGCATTCGGAAATGTCTGCGGCAAAGTGACATTTACTTCCCGCCAAATAATTATCAAACCATTGTAATAAATAAAATGCATACCTCACCTAGTCTGTGGCATTTAACTTGAAGAATTTTAAATTATTATTTCTAATAATTACATAAACAACTGGCAACTTGTTTGCCTTCTGTTTGCTTCTCATGTACTATTTTACCATAACAAGTGACATTTTGAAAATGTAACTTGTCCCGATTTACCAGAAGTCAATATATATTTTTTTAACTTCATAGGGTTATAATAGAAATTTTGTTTGCAAATGTTTTGCAGAATCCGATACGCGGATTCACACAGTTTGCAACCAAAATCTCTTTCATACCCCGATGAAATAAAAAAATAGTGACATTAATGTTTGAATACAAAGCAAGTGTCATACCTGAACTACTTCTAGTTCAATCCCGTTTTAGATTCAACGACGAACATGCAAATAATGTAACAAATGGATTAAAAAGTGTATTGGATTAACGGTGTTAGACATAAAATGCGATATATGTTCTACATGTACTACTAAAACACAACATTCGATACATAGAGGTTACACAACGAGTTGTTGTTGAATATGGAATTTATTCCATCCTAGTGAGTTATCTTTTTAAAAATTACAAAAGACACGAGCTATGGCGAGTGTCTTTTGTAACTTTTAAAAAATAATAACGAGTGTGGAATAAATGCGGAACAAATGCCATATCAAATAACCACTCGTTGTCGTGTGACCTGTTTCTACCACAATTATATTCGTTTTTAGCCGATAGAAATACGACGATGTGTTTGCCAACATATGCAAATAATTATAATAATATGCAGTGATATTTTCATAAGCAAACAAGTACTAACTTATATTCAAAAAACATATTTTGATAAAGAATCAATTCATATAAAAGTCTTCGAATTGGAAACTTTATGATGAAATATTTCTCATTTAACGTATTGTTAAAGTTATTTTTTGTTTCAATGTTACTTAAAATATAGCCCTCTTTGTCGAACTATAAAATACAGACGCATGACAGAGTCGTGCCGTTTACTTCTCGCCAAATAATCATCAAGCTATTGCAAACAAGCTCAAGTTAGTTTCAGACTAATTTACTCTACCAAACTCACCAGTATTAAGATCCTTTTCCGTCAAAACGAGTTACACAAATAATTATACTTCACATAAAAACGTCACGTTTTTGGCACATGTAATGACCTCGACGCATACTGTACGCTTTCCAACAGTAGTTTTGACGCCCGGCGGCGATCACAACATATATTGTTGCGTGACGTCACTTGATTATGGATGACGTTGACAAATGAAATCGTTGCACTGAGAAATAAGTAGTACGGTCAAAGTTCACCCTGTCATACAATTAGAATGCGTAGAGAGTTTATACCACGTGTGTGTTAATCAACAGCTGCATCGTTTATCTGAGCCCCTGAGACTATTGTGGTTGAAATCTGTATCCATCAGTTTGAGACATACAGTACCTGCATTCGTAGGTTTAATGATTTTGAAATGATCTTTATGCGTGAACCATGCCACCTATTTTCCTTCGATAATGGAAAAAATAATTTCTCACCTGATTATGTTGTCTCGAGATAAAATATTGTCCGAGACAAAATTGATGGTCAGGACCCCTGTTTTATCTGGAAGGCTAGGACCCCTGTTTTACCTGGAGACAGTACTAATGAGCGGAAGCGTCCACTTCATCTGTCCATAACAATTATTGCACAGTAAGGGATCAACTATTTGTTGATATGAATTCGGTTAACTAAGGCAAGTCAAATAGTTCAAATGTCTATCCCGGTCAGTTTTGTCCTTGTTTTTTAAGATTTGGTTATCGCAAATGCCAAGAAGAAACCATGTCAAAATGTCAGTAGAAACCCGGCGTTTTTCCCATTGGCTTGTGTATGTTGTCATTAAAACGTTCTGCCATTTATTTCGTTTTGCTAATTTCTGATCCTTTTTATTCATCGCGGTGAAAGAGACATTACTGATATATCTTGAAATGACTATTAATTTGCTGATAGACGCAATGTGAACCATTACATATAAAAAGAAGGTTGTACTATTTTATTCAAGGATATCCTTTGATTTATTATTGATTAATACCATTTTATAAGGAGGTTTCAGACAAATCCATTATGTTTTAATGCATTTCATTTGGCTTTTATTAATAAACTAAATCAACAAATGTACCACTTTTTGTGCCCATATGGTGTTGGTACCATTTGCCAAAAGGAATCATACGGGGCAAGGTAAAGCAAAGCAAATTAAAAATGGCTCAGACGTCATCAAGTCATTAGAAGAGTATTATTTAACAAGACGTAACATTGATGGATAATGTTAGGGTATACAGAGCTGGACCACTACGTTATGTCATCCTTTCCAAGATCACTGGCTTATGGCTCCACGAGATATTGGAAGGCGTCAAATCTAAAGCTTTATATCTAGGTCAAACGTCATAAGTATATTTAGAAAAATGAACATATCTTTTTTATTATAGTATAGTTTAGTATTGCAAAAGTTATTTCTTGTCAAAATCGGGACATAATCGGGACATGTTTTTGGGACAATCTGTACATACATCATATAAAATAATTGTGTCGTAATATGTGGAAGGTTCATTCATTCACGGTACGAACGTCAAGGTGTACCTTTTGGTCCGTATTAGTTTAATACTATATCACGATTTCTAACCAAACACGAGTCTGTCATTTGTTCTACTTTTAATATTATTTTCGGCTGCAACCTTCACCAATACTTTCATATTAACAAGTGTCAAACAGTCCAAACACTGTATATCATATGCAATCTAATTAAAACCTATAAATATGTAGTGTGTGTACATAGGTTGTAAATTATGGTAATGATATGACGACAGGCGTTGGTGTTAGAAGTCCTGAAAAGCTTAACAATTCAGTAATATTCAGTCGCATATATACATTTCATTACAAAGACAACCCTTCGACCAGTACTTGTATAAATTCATTACCATGTTTTATAATTAGCTCAACTCCGTGACGTCATACGAAAGCGAGGAGTTACGTATCACGACGAAAGAACCTTGCCTATCTTATTGCTGAAAACGTAGTTTGTCGTGCAGTTCTATAGTTAGTCATGTTTGTACTTCCTGATACGGAACGATATATAAAACCGAGGTTTCAGACTTGGTCATCACATTCTTACAGCAGCAGTTACCACAGCAACCCACAGCTAGTAAACAAGGTATGTACATTGTGGTATGTAACATTACCGTATTCTAACCGTTGTTAAGGCTAACAAACTTTGGCCAATGTCATCACTTCTCTCAAGATAAGCAATAACATAGGCAATGCATGGAGTAAATTGTTTTCAATAAAAAAGTGATTCAATCATCTTTTGAAAAAAATTGTTTTCCTTTTAAACCTAGGTATATGGAGATTATAAACGAACAATTTTAAGCAACTTTGATGGAATGTGTTGAAACATTGTAGAATACTGCTGTACGTTCATATTCTTTTTACTTATTTCGATTACTGTTTCTCGTCTTTCCTTACTCTAATTCTAGTGTGAATCGCTTGATTTGTTCTATTTAACCCCGTATATTTGATACAAGAAGGTGATATCTATTACACTTAACTGATGTTACCATTGCTGCTATATAGATACATTTGTATTTGTTTTTGTTTTGTTTTAGCAAAAATGGGTGGACTAAACCTAGCAATTATTGTCTCAGTGTGTTTTGGTGCAACTATCGCCTCAATTCTACCTCCCAACTATCCTCCTCCAGGCGACGATGGGGACATGTACCCTATGGGGCCAGGAGGTCCAGGGGTTATGGTACCAATGGGGCCGGAAGGGGGAATGTACCAAATGGGATCAGAAGGCGAAGGAGGTATTGCTTCCCATTTCTCACCTTTCGGACCTGGAAGCGTAGGAGCTATGCTTCCTAGGGGACCAGGAGGTCAAGGGGCTATGGTACAAATGGGCCTAGGAGAAAACGAAGGTATGATCCCCATCCTCAAGTGTCATACCTGAACTACTTCTAGTTCAACCCCGTTTTAGATTCAACGACGAACATGCAAATAATGTAACAAATGGATTAAAAGGTGTATTGGATTAACGGTGTTACACATATAATGCGATATATGTTCTGCATGTACTACTAACGCACAGTATTCGATGTATAGAGGTTACAAAACGAGTGGTTGTTGAATATGGAATTTATTCCATACTAGTGAGTTATTTTTTAAAAATTACAAAAGACACGAGCTTTGACGAGTCTTTTGTAACTTTTAAAAGATAACTTACGAGTGTGGAATAAATGCCATATTCAATAACCAATCGTTGTCGTGTTACCTGTTTCTACCACAATTGTATCTGTTTTTAGCCGATAAAAATACGACGATGTGTTTGCCAACATATGCAAATAATTATAATAAGATGCAGTGATATTTTCATAAGCAAAACAGTACTAATTTATATTCAAAAATCATATTTTGATAAAGAATCAATTCATATAAAAGGAATTAGAAACTTTATGATGAAATATTTCTCATTTAACGTATTATTAAAGTTATGTTTTTCAATATTACTTAAAATATAAGTACTTAGTAATATTCAGTCGCATATATACATTTCATTATAACGACATCCCTTCGACCAGTACTTGTATAAATTTATTACCATATTTTATAATTAGCTCAACTCCGTGACGTCATACGATAGCGAGGAGTTACATATCATGACGTAAGAACCTACTCATTTCCTTGCATGTTGATGAAAACGCAGTTTTGTCGTGTAAATCTATAGTTAGTCATGTTTGTACTTCCTGATATGGAACTGTATATAAAGTCGAGGGTTCTGACATGGTCATCACATTCTTACAGCAGCAGTTACCACAGCAACCAACAGCTAGTAATCAAGGTATGTACATTGTGTTATGTAACATTACAGTATTCTAACCGTTGTTAAGGCTAACAAACTTTGGTCAATGTCATCACTTGTCTCAAGATAAGCAATAGCATAGGCAAAGTACGAAGTAAATTGTTTTCAATAGAAAAGTGAAAATTGTTTTCTTTTTAATCCTAGGTATATGAAGATTCTAAACGAACAATTTAAGCAAGTTTGATGAAATGTGTTAATCCATTGTAGAATGCTGCTGTACGTTCATATTCTTTTTACTTCTTTCGATTACTGTTTCTCGTCTTTCCTTACTCTAATTTGACTGTGATTCGTTTGATTTGCTCTATTCATCCCCGTATATTTGTTACATGAACTGATTTGCATTTTGATATATTTGCATTTGTTCTTATTATGTTTTAGCAAAAATGGGTGGACTAAACCTGGTAGTTATTGTCTCAGTGTGTGTTGGTGCAACTATTGCATCAATTCTACCTCCCAACTACCCTCCTCAAGGCGACGATGGGGACATGTACCCTATGGGGCCAGGAGGTCCAGGGGTTATGGTACCTATGGGGCCGGAAGGGGGAATGTACCAGATGGGATCAGGAGGCGAAGGAGGTATGCTTCCCATGGGACCAGGAGGTCAAGGGGCTATGGTACAAATGGGCCCAGGGGAAGACGGAGGTATGATCCCCATGGGACCTGGACCGATCGCGCCAGGATACCCAGGTTCTGTGGATGATGACCAGATGCCAATAATGAATGGTCATATAGGAGCAGGACGTTCAACACCAGTAATGAATGGACCAGTAGTAGGTCACCCAGGAATGTTAATCAACGGTCAGGTTTCTGTGAGTTACCCTGGACTGGTCAGGACAAATCATGTCGGCATCAAATACCCTGGACACACCAGAAACGGCTTCATGGCAACTGTTATATCTTCCAAAAATGGCCAGCTCACAGTTCAGCCAGCCGTGAATACCTTTGCTAGACCAGGACAATCAGGGACCGCTATCGTTAGACCGGGACAGTTGGGAGCCACCTTGGTCAGACAAGGACAGCCAAGAACCACCCTTTTCAGGACAGGATTACCAAGGATGGTGGGGCATCAGGGTCCCGTACTGCATCCCGCACTCCGACGAAAAGTTGTCTACCCAGTTATACCAAGACGTGGTAAGCTTTAAATGATTATATATGAACAAATGATAATCTCTACATATATTGGGTAACTATCGCTTGATACGGAGTACTCTTCATGTCAGAGACAACAAGATAAGTACAAGTGAATTATGTTGGCATTGATTTTGATTCGAATAAAAGTTTATGTAAGAAAATTACCTTCGCTCGAATATTTCCTCGTTTCTCCATATATCAGATTATGTAAATTGAAGATACAATAACAAAGATAAAACCTAACTCAATTATATACAAATATTTCTTCCAGTAATGTACCGTTATTTAGAATTTTCATTATTTACAAACACCTTTCCATTATCTAATTAATATAATAAAATAGTCTAAGAATGTGGAATAATGAACGTCAGGTATATCATTGAACACATAATAGTGAATGAAATTGAGGATTTATTGATTATACAGAATCATGATCATCAATCATGGAAACTTATCGAAATTAATTTTTCCACAGGTTATTGAATCCCGTGATAGAGCCCACTGTATCATCAAACAGTGGAATTTACTGGCGTAATTCATTTCCATGGTAACCTAAAGCATAAAGAACTTTACATTACGTCTGACATATACA
Organism: Argopecten irradians irradians; assembly: GCA_004382745.1. Lineage (NCBI taxonomy): Eukaryota > Metazoa > Mollusca > Bivalvia > Pectinida > Pectinidae > Argopecten > Argopecten irradians. Next base: position 1,164,454 of record SAYR01004239.1, read on the forward strand.
ATGCATGATCATACATGATCATCATTACAACGAAAAACACCATCCGGATGAGGCGAGAATGGGAAGGGCAAACAAATATGCAATTCAATGCAGCACAGCTTTCATCGTCATCCATGAACAAATCCTCAATATACCTCACATATTTGTATCTGTGTCATGAACTTTTGTGGTTTCTGTGTTTTGTAAACTTTATCGTTTGTTTTATTTAAATGTTTAAATTTGATATAATGAAATATATTTTTCTACAAAGTGTATGCTTGGCTTGTTTTGTTTTAAATTATCATTTTGATAACAAAAACTATCATTAACCCAAAATAAATTGGACGAAAGCGACAATGCCCAAAAATAACAAGGATTACCCAACGTCTTCAAAGTGAGATTAGTGTGGCGAAGAAAACGTAATGTTTACCTTGGTTCTAGCACAATGAATTAGGTTGCACTGCAGTCCTCAAATCTCGCTCAAATAAAACATCATGATCTTGCTGGTTAGTAATCAACGCAGAAGATTTGTGTTGTTTTGCCAATTCTTCCGATACGTCGGAATTGATATTGCCAGTGCAATGTGGCGATAAAAAGGAAACTACTACAAAATCATAAAATAAAAAAAAAAGATTAATAACTTAATGTATTCAGTGAAAAACACACGTCAAAATTTATTTATCAACTTGAAAGGAAGAATCGTAGTTAGGTGACATGAGATAATCTTTTGTCGAATCCCGTATATTAAAATAAAATTTAGGAGGATGTTATTCATTCCATTGTAAAGAATGTCGTGAAAAAGGTAACGGATAGTTTTGATTCATTGATGGAGGCTGCAAAGCTCAATCTTTCCAGATTACATTTTGCTTTGGTATGAGCCACTTAAAATGTACGAAAAGTAGAAACAGGAACAAAACGTCACTGAAGCTTGTGTCTTTTGTATCTTCTAAAAAATAGCTTTACGAGTGTGAAACAATATTCCATATCCAACAACTCCGAGTTGTGTGACCTGTTTCTACTACAATGAAATCATCTACAAGAAGGCCAAAATAAGATGAATTTATTTTCCGACATATGCAAAAAGGGTGTAGTAATGTCATCATAAGCAAACATTCAAAACTCTTAGTTGCTTAAAGAATGTATTAATATTAATAACAAATAATTTTTATTTTGTTCAACACTTCACTTCCATGCATTCATACTCACTGAACGTCGTTTTGAATCGAGATTTCTATAGGCACGTGTACTTGAACAATCAACCACAAAGTGATTGTTGTCGAACTGTATTCGGACATGTCTACGGCAAAGCGACATCTACATCCCGCCAAATAATCATCAAACCATTGTAATAAATAAAATGCATACCTCACCTAGTATGTGGCATTTAACTTGAAGAAATTTGAATTATTTTTTCTAATAATTACATAAACGACTGGCAACTTGTTTGCCTTAAGTTTGCTGTCCATGTTCTATTTTACCATAACAAATGATATTTTGAAAATGGAACTTGTCCAGATTTACCATAGATTCATATAACTGATATTTCAATATAAAATAAGACCCAAACTTTTTTTTATAAAATCTGTTTTCGTGCAAGTATCAACAGCTTTGAGACATCTTGGATAACCAAATCCGTTTCTGTTATCGGCATGCGTATACAACAAATAAGATATAATCATTTCACGAAAATTATGCACGGTGATGCAACAGCAATAATTATATTAACATATGTAAAAAGGTAAGAGTAAACGCAATGATGTATAATATTTTTCTTTGTTTCATACTAAAACTGGCTTTCTGATTGGCAAATTCTTTTTTTGCATACTACTGTGAAAAAAAAATAAATAGGAATAATCCGAGAATGGTGCCAAATCCAGACGTTATCGTGACGCTACTATAGAGACATTGACGTTGCGTATTGATTCGGAAAAAATCTATTGGAAAACTCAATTGAATCATACGAGTAAATGTATTTTATTTTAACAAGTAGTCTAGAAAATTAATGAGAAGCATTAATGTCAATATATATTTTTTTAATTTTATAGGGATATTATAGAAATTTTGTTTGCAAATGTTTTGCAGAAACCGTTACGCGGATTCACACAGTTTGCAACCAAAATTTCTTTCATACTCCGATGAAATAAAAAAAAGTGACATCAATACTTGAATACAAAGCAAGTGTCATACCTGAACTACTTCTAGTTCAACCCCGTTTTAGATTCAACGACGAACATGCAAATAATGTAACAAATGGATTAAAAGGTGTATTGGATTAACGGTGTTACACATATAATGCGATATATGTTCTGCATGTACTACTAACGCACAGTATTCGATGTATAGAGGTTACAAAACGAGTGGTTGTTGAATATGGAATTTATTCCATACTAGTGAGTTATTTTTTTAAAAATTACAAAAAGACACGAGCTTTGACGAGTCTTTTGTAACTTTTAAAAGATAACTTACGAGTGTGGAATAAATGCCATATTCAATAACCAATCGTTGTCGTGTTACCTGTTTCTACCAACAATTGTATCTGTTTTTAGCCGATAAAAATACGACGATGTGTTTGCCAACATATGCAAATAATTATAATAAGATGCAGTGATATTTTCATAAGCAAAACAGTACTAATTTATATTCAAAAAATCATATTTTGATAAAGAATCAATTCATATAAAAGAATTAGAAACTTTATGATGAAATATTTCTCATTTAACGTATTATTAAAGTTATGTTTTTCAATATTACTTAAAATATAAGTACTTAGTAATATTCAGTCGCATATATACATTTCATTATAACGACATCCCTTCGACCAGTACTTGTATAAAATTTATTACCATATTTTATAATTAGCTCAACTCCGTGACGTCATACGATAGCGAGGAGTTACATATCATGACGTAAGAACCTACTCATTTCCTTGCATGTATGAATGAAACGCAGTTTTGTCGTGTAAATCTATAGTTAGTCATGTTTGTACTTCCTGATATGGAACTGTATATAAAGTCGAGGGTTCTGACATGGTCATCACATTCTTACAGCAGCAGTTACCACAGCAACCAACAGCTAGTAAATCAAGGTATGTACATTGTGTTATGTAACATTACAGTATTCTAACCGTTGTTAAGGCTAACAAACTTTGGTCAATGTCATCACTTGTCTCAAGATAAGCAATAGCATAGGCAAAGTACGAAGTAAATTGTTTTCAATAGAAAAGTGAAAATTGTTTTCTTTTTAATCCTAGGTATATGAAGATTCTAAACGAACAATTTAAGCAAGGTTGGATGAAATGTGTTAATCCATTGTAGAATGCTGCTGTACGTTCATATTCTTTTTACTTCTTTCGATTACTGTTTCTCGTCTTTCCTTACTCTAATTGACTGTGATTCGTTTGATTTGCTCTATTCATTTCCCGAATATTTGTTACATGAACTGATTTGCATTTTGATATATTTGCATTGTTCTTTATTATGTTTTAGCAAAAATGGGTGGACTAAACCTGGTAGTTATTGTCTCAGTGTGTGTTGGTGCAACTATTGCATCAATTCTACCTCCCAACTACCCTCCTCAAGGCGACGATGGGGACATGTACCCTATGGGCCAGGAGGTCCAGGGGTTATGGTACCTATGGGCCGGAAGGGGGAATGTACCAGATGGGATCAGGAGGCGAAGGAGGTATGCTTCCCATGGGACCAGGAGGTCAAGGGGCTATGGTACAAATGGGCCCAGGGGAAGACGGAGGTATGATCCCCATGGGACCTGGACCGATCTCGCCAGGATACCCAGGTTCTGTGGATGATGACCAGATGCCAATAATGAATGGTCCTATAGGAGCAGGACGTTCAAACACCAGTAATGAATAGACCAGTAGTAGGTCTCCCAGGAATGTTAATCAACGGTCAGGTTTCTGTGAGTTACCCTGGACTAGTCAGGACAAATCATGTCGACATCAAATATCCTGGACACACCAAGAACGGCTTCATGGCAACTGTTGTATCTTCCAAAAATGGCCAGCTCACAGTTCAGCCAGCCGTGAATACCTTTGCTAGACCAGGACAAAAAGGGACCCTATCGTTAGACCAGGACAGTTAGGAGCCACCTTGGTCAGACAAGGACAGCCAAGAACCACCCTTTTCAGGACAGGATTACGAGGATGGTGGGGCATCAGAGTCCCGTACTGCACCCGCACTCCGACGAAAAGTTGTCTACCCAGTTATACCAAGACGTGGTAAGTTTTAAATGATTATATATGAACAAATGATAATTTCCACACATATTGGGTAACTATCGCTTGATAGGGAGTACTCTTCATGTCAGAGACAACAAGATAAGTACAAGTGAATTATGTTGGCATTGATTTTGATTCGAATAAAAGTTTATGTAAGAAAATTACCTTCGCCGAATATTTCCTCGTTTCTCCATATATCAGATTATGTAAATTGAAGATACAATAACAAAGATAAAACTAACTCAATTATATACAAATATTTCTTCCAGTAATGTACCGCTTATTTAGAATTTTCATTATTTACAAACACCTTTCCATTATCTAATTAATATAATAAAATAGTCTAAGAATGTGGAATAATGAACGTCAGGTATATTCATTGAACACATAATAGTGAATGAAATTGAGGATTTATTGATTATACAGAATCATGATCATCAATCATGGAAACTTATCGAAATTAATTTTTCCACAGGTTTATTGAATCCCGTGATAGAGCCCACTGTATCATCAAACAGTGGAATTTACTGGCGTAATTCATTTCCATGGTAACCTAAAGCATAAAGAACTTTACATTACGTCTGACATATACAATGCATGATCATACATGATCATCATTACAACGAAAAACACCATCCGGATGAGGCGAGAATGGGAAGGGCAAACAAATATGCAATTCAATGCAGCACAGCTTTCATCGTCATCCATGAACAAATCCTCAAAATACCTCACATATTTGTATCTGTGTCATGAACTTTTGTGGTTTCTGTGTTTTGTAAACTTTATCGTTTGTTTTATTTAAATGTTTAAATTTGATATAATGAAATATATTTTTCTACAAAGTGTATGCTTGGCTTGTTTTGTTTTAAATTATCATTTTGATAACAAAAACTATCAATAACCCAAAATAAATTGGACGAAAGCGACAATGCCCAAAAATAACAAGGATTACCCAACGTCTTCTAAGTGAGATTAGTGTGGCGAAGAAAACGTAATGTTTACCTTGGTTCTAGCACAATGAATTAGGTTGCACTGCAGTCCTCAAATCTCGCTCAAATAAAAACATCATGATCTTGCTGGTTAGTAATCAACGCAGAAGAATTTGTGTTGTTTTGCCAATTCTTCCGATACGTCGGAATTGATATTGCCAGTGCAATGTGGCGATAAAAGGAAACTACTACAAAATCATAAAATAAAAAAAAAGATTAATAACTTAATGTATCCAGTGAAAAACACACGTCAAAATTTATTTAATCAACTTGAAAGGAAGAATCGTAGTTAGGTGACATGAGATAATCTTTTGTCGAATCCCGTATATTAAAATAAAATTTAGGAGGATGTTATTCATTCCATTGTAAAGAATGTCGTGAAAAAGGTAACGGATAGTTTTGATTCATTGATGGAGGCTGCAAAGCTCAATCTTTCCAGATTACATATTGCTTTGGTATGAGCCACTTAAAATGTACGAAAAGTAGAAAACAGGAACAAAACGTCACTGAAGCTTGTGTCTTTTGTATCTTCTAAAAAATAGCTTTACGAGTGTGAAACAATATTCCATATCCAACAACTCCGAGTTGTGTGACCTGTTTCTACTACAATGAAATCATCTACAAGAAGGCCAAAATAAGATGAATTTATTTTCCGACATATGCAAAAAGGGTGTAGTTAATGTCATCATAAGCAAACATTCAAAACTCTTAGTTGCTTAAAGAATGTATTAATATTAATAACAAATAATTTTTATTTTGTTCAACACTTCACTTCCATGCATTCATACTCACTGAACGTCGTTTTGAATCGAGATTTCTATAGGCACGTGTACTTGAACAATCAACCACAAAGTGATTGTTGTCGAACTGTATTCGGACATGTCTACGGCAAAGTGACATCTACATCCGCCAAATAATTAATCGAACCATTGTAATAAATAAAATCAATACCTCACCTAGTCTGTGGCATTAACTTGAAGAAATATATATTATTATTTCTAATAATTACATAAACAACTGGCAACTTGTTTGCCTTCTGTTTGCTGCTCATGTCTATTTTACCATAACAAATGATATTTTGAAAATGGAACTTGTCCAGATTTACTATAGATTCATATAAAACTGAATATTTCAATATAAAATAAGACCCAAACTTTTTTTTATAAAATCTGTTTTTCGTGCAAGTATCAACAGCTTTGAGACATCTTGGATAACCAAATCCGTTTCTGTTTATCGTCATGAGTATACAACAAATAAGACATAATCATTTTCATGAAAATTATACACGGTGATGCAACAGCAATAATTATATTAACATATGTAAAAAGGTAAGAGTAAACGCAATGATGTATAATATTTT
>SAYR01004239.1:1171025-1192329 GCA_004382745.1 Argopecten irradians irradians
AGTCTAGAAAATTAATGAGAAGCATTAATGTCAATATATATTTTTTTAATTTTATAGGGATATTATAGAAATTTTGTTTGCAAATGTTTTGCAGAAACCGTTACGCGGATTCACACAGTTTGCAACCAAAATTTCTTTCATACTCCGATGAAATAAAAAAAAAGTGACATCAATACTTGAATACAAAGCAAGTGTCATACCTGAACTACTTCTAGTTCAACCCCGTTTTAGATTCAACGACGAACATGCAAATAATGTAACAAATGGATTAAAAGGTGTATTGGATTAACGGTGTTACACATATAATGCGATATATGTTCTGCATGTACTACTAACGCACAGTATTCGATGTATAGAGGTTACAAAACGAGTGGTTGTTGAATATGGAATTTATTCCATACTAGTGAGTTATTTTTTAAAAATTACAAAAGACACGAGCTTTGACGAGTCTTTTGTAATTTTTAAAAGATAACTTACGAGTGTGGAATAAATGCATATTCAATAACCAATCGTTGTCGTGTTACCTGTTTCTAACACAATTGTATCTGTTTTTAGCCGATAAAAATACGACGATGTGTTTGCCAACATATGCAAATAATTATAATAAGATGCAGTGATATTTTCATAAGCAAAACAGTACTAATTTATATTCAAAAAATCATTTTTGATAAGAATCAATTCATATAAAAGGAATTAGAAACTTTATGATGAAAATTTTCTCATTTAACGTATTATTAAAGTTATGTTTTTCAATATTACTTAAAATATAAGTACTTAGTAATATTCAGTCGCATATATACATTTCATTATAACGACATCCCTTCGACCAGTACTTGTATAAATTTATTACCATATTTTTATAATTAGCTCAACTCCGTGACGTCATACGATAGCGAGGAGTTACATATCATGACGTAAGAACCTACTCATTTCCTTGCATGTTTGATGAAAACGCAGTTTTGTCGTGTAAATCTATAGTTAGTCATGTTTGTACTTCCTGATATGGAACTGTATATAAAGTCGAGGGTTTCTGACATGGTCATCACATTCTTACAGCAGCAGTTACCACAGCAACCAACAGCTAGTAATCAAGGTATGTACATTGTGTTATGTAACATTACAGTATTCTAACCGTTGTTAAGGCTAACAAACTTTGGTCAATGTCATCACTTGTCTCAAGATAAGCAATAGCATAGGCAAAGTACGAAGTAAATTGTTTTCAATAGAAAAGTGAAAATTGTTTTCTTTTTAATCCTAGGTATATGAAGATTCTAAACGAACAATTTAAGCAAGTTTGATGAAATGTGTTAATCCATTGTAGAATGCTGCTGTACGTTCATATTCTTTTTATTCTTCTTTCGATTACTGTTTCTCGTCTTTCTTACTCTAATTTGACTGTGATTCGTTTGATTTGCTCTATTCATCCCCGAAATATTTGTTTACATGAACTGATTTGCATTTTGATATATTTGCATTTGTTCTTATTATTGTTTTAGCAAAAATGGGTGGACTAAACCTGGTAGTTATTGTCTCAGTGTGTGTTGGTGCAACTATTGCATCAATTCTACCTCCAACTACCCTCTCAAGGCGACGATGGGGACATGTACCCTATGGGGCCAGGAGGTCCAGGGGTTATGGTACCTATGGGGCCGGAAGGGGGAATGTACCAGATGGGATCAGGAGGCGAAGGAGGTATGCTTCCCATGGGACCAGGAGGTCAAGGGGCTATGGTACAAATGGGCCCAGGGGAAGACGGAGGTATGATCCCCATGGGACCTGGACCGATCTCGCCAGGATACCCAGGTTCTGTGGATGATGACAGCTGCCAATAATGAATGGTCCTATAGGAGCAGGACGTTCAACACCAGTAATGAATAGACCAGTAGTAGGTCTCCCAGGAATGGTAATCAACGGTCAGGTTTCTGTGAGTTACCCTGGACTAGTCAGGACAAATCATGTCGACATCAAATATCCTGGACACACCAGAAACGGCTTCATGGCAACTGTTGTATCTTCCAAAAATGGCCAGCTCACAGTTCAGCCAGCCGTGAATACCTTTGCTAGACCAGGACAAAAAGGGACCACTATCGTTAGACCAGGACAGTTAGGAGCCACCTTGGTCAGACAAGGACAGCCAAGAACCACCCTTTTCAGGACAGGATTACCGAGGATGGTGGGGCATCAGAGTCCCGTACTGCACCCCGCACTCCGACGAAAAGTTGTCTACCCAGTTATACCCAGACGTGGTAAGTTTTAAATGATTATATATGAACAAATGATAATTTCCACACATATTGGGTAACTATCGCTTGATAGGGAGTACTCTTCATGTCAGAGACAACAAGATAAGTACAAGTGAATTATGTTGGCATTGATTTTGATTCGAATAAAAGTTTATGTAAGAAAATTACCTTCGCCCGAATATTTCCTCGTTTCTCCATATATCAGATTATGTAAATTGAAGATACAATAACAAAGATAAAACCTAACTCAATTATATACAAATATTTCTTCCAGTAATGTACCGTTATTTAGAATTTTCATTATTTACAAACACCTTTCCATTATCTAATTAATATAATAAAATAGTCTAAGAATGTGGAATAATGAACGTCAGGTATATCATTGAACACATAATATGGAATGAAATTGAGGATTTATTGATTATACAGAATCATGATCATCAATCATGGAAACTTATCGAAATTAATTTTTCCACAGGTTATTGAATCCCGTGATAGAGCCCACTGTATCATCAAACAGTGGAATTTACTGGCGTAATTCATTTCCATGGTAACCTAAAGCATAAAGAACTTTACATTACGTCTGACATATACAATGCATGATCATACATGATCATCATTACAACGAAAAACACCATCCGGTGAGGCGAGAATGGGAAGGGCAAACAAATATGCAATTCAATGCAGCACAGCTTTCATCGTCATCCATGAACAAATCCTCAATATACCTCACATATTTGTATCTGTGTCATGAACTTTTGTGGTTTTCTGTTGTTTGTAAACTTTATCGTTTGTTTTATTTAAATGTTTAAATTTGATATAATGAAATATATTTTTCTACAAAGTGTATGCTTGGCTTGTTTTGTTTTAAATTATCATTTTGATAACAAAAACTATCATTAACCCAAAAATAAATTGGACGAAAGCGACAATGCCCAAAAATAACAAGGATTACCCAACGTCTTCTAAGTGAGATTAGTGTGGCGAAGAAAACGTAATGTTTACCTTGGTTCTAGCACAATGAATTAGGTTGCACTGCAGTCCTCAAATCTCGCTCAAATAAAACATCATGATCTTGCTGGTTAGTAATCAACGCAGAAGATTTGTGTTGTTTTGCCAATTCTTCCGATACGTCGGAATTGATATTGCCAGTGCAATGTGGCGATAAAAAGGAAACTACTACAAAATCATAAAAAAAAAAAAAGTTATATAACTTAATGTATCCAGTGAAAAACACACGTCAAAATTTATTTATCAACTTGAAAGGAAGAATCGTAGTTAGGTGACATGAGATAATCTTTGGTCGAATCCCGTATATTAAAATAAATTTAGGAGGATGTTTATTCATTCCATTGTAAAAGAATGTCGTGAAAAAGGTAACGGATAGTTTTGATTCATTGATGGAGGCTGCAAAGCTCAATCTTTCCAGATTACAATATTGCTTTGGTATGAGCCACTTAAAATGTACGAAAAGTAGAACAGGAACAAAACGTCACTGAAGCTTGTGTCTTTGTTATCTTCTAAAAAATAGCTTTACGAGTGTGAAACAATATTCCATATCAACAACCTCCGAGTTGTGTGACCTGTTTCTACTACAATGAAATCATCTACAAGAAGGCCAAAATAAGATGAATTATTTTCCGACATATGCAAAAAGGGTGTAGTAATGTCATCATAAGCAAACATTCAAAACTCTTAGTTGCTTAAAGAATGTATTAATATTAATAACAAATAATTTTTATTTTGTTCAACACTTCACTTCCATGCATTCATACTCACTGAACGTCGTTTTGAATCGAGATTTCTATAGGCACGTGTACTTGAACAATCAACCACAAAGTGATTGTTGTCGAACTGTATTCGGACATGTCTACGGCAAAGTGACATCTACATCCCGCCAAATAATTATCGAACCATTGTAATAAATAAAATCAATACCTCACCTAGTCTGTGGCATTAAACTTGAAGAAATATAAATTATTATTTCTAATAATTACATAAACAACTGGCAACTTGTTTGCCTTCTGTTTGCTGCTCATGTACTATTTTACCATAACAAATGATATTTTGAAAATGGAACTTGTCCAGATTTACTATAGATTCATATAACTGATATTTCAATATAAAATAAGACCCAAACTTTTTTTTTATAAAATCTGTTTTCGTGCAAGTATCAACAGCTTTGAGACATCTTGGATAACCAAATCCGTTTCTGTTATCGTCATGAGTATACAACAAATAAGACATAATCATTTCATGAAAATTATACACGGTGATGCAACAGCAATAATTATATTAACATATGTAAAAAGGTAAGAGTAAACGCAATGATGTATAATATTTTTCTTTGTTTCATACTAAAAATCGGCTTTCTGATTGGCAAATTCGTTTTTTGCATACTACTGTGAAAAGAAAATAAATAGGAATATTCCGAGAATAATGCCAAATCCAGACGTTATCGTGACGCTACTATAGAGACATTGACGTTGCGTATTGATTCGGAAAAAAGAATCTATTGGAAAATCAATTGAATCATACGAGTAAATGTATTTCATTTTAACAAGTAGTCTAGAAAATTAATGAGAAGCATTGATGCCAATATTTTTTTTTGATTTCATAGGGTTATAATAGAAATTTTGTTTGCAAATTTTTTGCAGAATCCGATTCACAGTTTGCAACCAAAATTTCTTTCATACTCCGATGAAATAAAAAAAATAGTGACATCAATGCTTGAATACAAAGCATGTGTCATACCTGAACTTCTTCTAGTTCAATCCCGTTTTAGATTCAACGACGAACATGCAAATAATGTAACAAATGGATTAAAAAGTTTATTGGTTTAACGGTGTTACACATATATACGATATATGTTCTACATGTACTACTAACGCACAACATTCGATATATAGAGGTTACACAACGAGTGGATGTTGAATATGGAATTTATTCCATACCAGTGAGTTAGGTTTTTAAAAGTTACAAGAGCTTTGGCAAGTGTGGAATAAATGCCATATCCAAAAACAACTCGTTGTTGTGTGACCTGTTTCTACCACAATTATATCCGTTTTTAGCCGATAGAAATACGACGATGTGTTTGCCAACATATGCAAATAATTATATAAGATGCAGTGATATTTTCATAAGCAAAAAAGTCCAATTTATATTCAAAAATTATATTTTGATAAAGAATCAATTCATATAAAAGTCTTCGAATTGGAAACTTTATGATGAAATATTTCTCATCATTTAACGTATTATTAAAGTTATTTTTTTCAATGTTACTTAAAATATAACACTCTTTGTCGGACTATATAAAACAGGCGCATGACAGAGCCGTGCCGTTTACTTCCGCCAAATAATCATCAAGCTATTGCAAACAAGTTAAAAGTCCGTTTTCAGACTAATTTACTCTACCAAACTCACCAGTATTAAGAAATGCTTTTCCGTCAAAACGAATTACACATATAATTATACTTCACAATAAAAACGTCACGTTTTTTGGCACATGCAATGACCTCGACGCATACTGTACGCTTTCCAACAGTAGTATTGACGTCCGGCAGTGATCACAACATATATTGTTGCGTCACGTCACTCGATTATGGATGACGTTGACAAATGAAATCGTTGCACTGAGAAATAAGTAGTACGGTCAAAGTTCACCCTGTCAGCCAATCAGAATACGTACAGAGTTTATACCACGTGTGTGTTTAATCAACAGCTGCATCGTTTATCTGAGTCCCCGAGAGTTTAATAATACCGACTATTGTGGTTGAAATCTGTATCCATCAGTTTGAGACACACAGTACTGGATTCATAGGTTTGATGATTTTGAAATGATCTTGATGCGTGAACCATGCCACCCATTTAATTTCTATAATGGAAAATTAATTTCTCACCTAATTATAATGTCTCGAGATAAAATATTGCCCGGGACAAAATTGATGGTCATGACCCCTGTTTTATCTGGTGGGCTAGGACCCCTGTTTTATCTGGAGACAGTCCTAATGAGCGGAAGTGTCCACTTCATCTGTCCATAACAATTATTGCACAGTAAGGGATCAACTATCTGTTAATATGAATTCGGTTTACTAAGGCAAGTCAAATAGTTCAAATGTCTATCCGGCCAGTAAATGCCATAAGAAACCATGTCAAAATGTCAGTAGAAACTCGGCGTTTTCCCCATTGGCTTGTGTAAGTTGTCATTAAAACGTTCTGCCATTTATTTCGTTTTGCTTCTAATTTTTAATCCATTGATATGTGCTGTTTTTGCACTCATCGCGGAGAAAGAGACATTACTGATATATCTTGAAATGACTATTAATTTGCTGATAGACGCAATGTGAACCATTACATATAAAAAGAAAGGTTGCACTATTTTGTTGAAGGATATCCTTTGATTTAATATTGATTAATACCATTTATAAGGAGGTTTCAGACAAATTCATTATGTTTAAATGCATTTCATTTGACTTTTATTAACAAACTAAATCAACAAATGTACCACTTTATGTACCCATATGGTGTTGGTACCATTTGCCAAAATGAATCATACGGGGCAAGGCAAAGCAAAGAAAAAATGGCTCTAACGTCATCAAGTCATTAGAAGAGTATTATTTAACTAGACGTAACATTGATGGATTAATGTTAGGGTATACAGAGCTGGACCACTACGTTATGTCATCCTTTCCAAGATCACTGGCTTATGGCTCCATGAGATATTGAAAGGCGTCAAATCTAAACTAGGTCAAACGTCACAATTATATTTAAAAAATGAACAAAAAATTCAATTATTTTTTTGTCTTGTATAGTTTAGTATTGCAAAAGTTATTATTTGTCAAAATCGGGACATAATCAGGGCATGTTTTTGGGACAATCTGTACATACATCATATAAAATAATTGTGTCGGGAATATGTGGAAGGTTCATTCATTCACGGGTACGAACGTCAAGGTGTACCTTTTGGTCCGTATTAGTTTAATACTATATCACGATTTCTAACCAAACACGAGTCTTTCATTTGTTCTAATTTTAATATTATTTTCGGCTGCAACCTTCACCAATACTTTCATATTAACAAGTGTCAAACAGTACAAACACTGTATATCATACGCAATCTAATTGAAATCTATAATTTCATTTAGGTGTGCGTATATGCAAATATGTAGTGTGTGTACATTGGTTGTAAATTATGGTAATGATATGACGACAGGCGTTTGGTGTTAGAAGTCCTGACAAGCTTAACAATTCAGTAATATTCAGTCGCCATATATACATTTCATTACAAAGACAACCCTTCGATCAGTACTTGTATAATTTCATTACCATGTTTTATAATTTCGCTCAACTCCGTGACGTCATACGAAAGCGAGGAGTTACGTATCACGACAAAGAACCTTACCTATCTTATTGCTGAAATCGTAGTTTGTCCTGTAGATCTTTAGTTAGTCATGTTTGTACTTCCTGAATACGGAACGATATATAAAACCGAGGTTTCAGACTTGGTCATCACATTCTTACAGCAGCAGTTACCACAGCAACCCACAGCTAGTAAACAAGGTATGTACATTGTGTTATGTAACATTACCGGTATTCTAACCGTTGTTAAGGCTAACAAACTTTAGCCAATGTCATCACTTCTCTTCAAGATGATATTAAAGATAAGCTATGCATGGGAGTAAATTGTTTTCAATAAAAAAGTGATTCAATCATCTTTTTAAGAAAATTGTTTTCCTTTTAATCCTAGGTATATGAAGATTATAAACGAACAATTTAAGCAAGTTTGATGGAATGTGTTGATACATTGTAGAATGCTGCTGTACGTTTCATATTCTTTTTACTTATTTCGATTACTGTTTCTCGTCTTTCTGACTCTAATTCTAGTGTGATTCGTTTGATTTGCTCTATTTATCCCCGTATATTTGATACTTGAAGGTGATACCTATTACACTTAACTGATGTTACCATTGCTACTATATAAATACATTTGCATTTGTTCTTGTTTTGTTTTAGCAAAAATGGGTGGACTAAACTGGCATATATTGTCTCAGTGTGTTTTGGTGCAACTATCGCCTCAATTCTTCCTCCCAACTACCCTCCTCTCCAGGCGACGATGGGGACATGTACCCTATGGGGCCAGGAGGTCAGGGGTTACCTGGAAGAGGAATGTACCAGATGGGATCAGGAGGCGAAGGAGGTATGCTTCCCATTGGACTAGGAGGCCAAGGGGCTTTGTTACCTTTGGGACCTGGAAACGAAGGAGCTATGCTTCCCATGGGACAAGGAGGTCAAGGGGCTATGGTACAAATGGGCCCAGGAGAAAACGAAGGTATGATCCCCATGGGACCTGGACCGATCGCGCCAGGATACCCAGGTTCTGTGGATGATGACCAGATGCCAATAATGAATGGTCCTATAGGAGCAGGACGTTCAAGACCAGTAATGAATGGACCAGTAGTAGGGTCACCCAGGAATGTTAATCAACGGTCAGGTTTTCTGTGAATTACCCTGGACTGGGTCAGGACAAATCATGTCGGCATCAAATACCCTGGACACACCAGAAACGGCTTCATGGCAACTGTTATATCTTCCAAAAATGGCCAGCTCACAGTTCAGCCAGCCGTGAATACCTTTGCTAGACCAGGACAATCAGGGACTATCTTTGTTTCATACTAAAACCGGCTTTCTGATTGGCAAATTCGTTTTTTGCATACTACTGTGGAAAAAAAAAATAATCCGAGAATTGTGCCAAATCCAGACGTTATCATGACGCTACTATAGAGACATTGACGTTGCGTATTGATTCGGAAAAAAAGAATCTATTGGATACACGAGTAAATGTATTTCATTTTAACAAGTAGTCTAGAAAATTAATGAGAAGCATTGATGCCAATATTTTTTTTTGATTTCATAGGGTTATAATAGAAATTTTGTTTGCAAATTTTTTGCAGAATCCGATTCACAGTTTGCAACCAAAATTTCTTTCATACTCCGATGAAATAAAAAAAATAGTGACATCAATGCTTGAATACAAAGCATGTGTCATACCTGAACTTCTTCTAGTTCAATCCCGTTTTAGATTCAACGACGAACATGCAAATAATGTAACAAATGGATTAAAAAGTTTATTGGTTTAACGGTGTTACACATATATACGATATATGTTCTACATGTACTACTAACGCACAACATTCGATATATAGAGGTTACACAACGAGTGGATGTTGAATATGGAATTTATTCCATACCAGTGAGTTAGGTTTTAAAAGTTACAAGAGCTTTGGCAAGTGTGGAATAAATGCCATATCCAAAAACAACTCGTTGTTGTGTGACCTGTTTCTACCACAATTATATCCGTTTTTAGCCGATAGAAATACGACGATGTGTTTGCCAACATATGCAAATAATTATATAAGATGCAGTGATATTTTCATAAGCAAAAAAGTCCCAATTTATATTCAAAAATTATATTTTGATAAAGAATCAATTCATATAAAAGTCTTCGAATTGGAAACTTTATGATGAAATATTTCTCATCATTTAACGTATTATTAAAGTTATTTTTTCAATGTTACTTAAAATATAACACTCTTTGTCGGACTATATAAAACAGGCGCATGACAGAGCCGTGCCGTTTACTTCCCGCCAAATAATCATCAAGCTATTGCAAACAAGTTAAAGTCCGTTTCAGACTAATTTACTCTACCAAACTCACCAGTATTAAGATGCTTTTCCGTCAAAACGAATTACACATATAATTATACTTCACATAAAAACGTCACGTTTTTGGCACATGCAATGACCTCGACGCATACTGTACGCTTTCCAACAGTAGTATTGACGTCCGGCAGTGATCACAACATATATTGTTGCGTCACGTCACTCGATTATGGATGACGTTGACAAATGAAATCGTTGCACTGAGAAATAAGTAGTACGGTCAAAGTTCACCCTGTCAGCCAATCAGAATACGTACAGAGTTTATACCACGTGTGTGTTAATCAACAGCTGCATCGTTTATCTGAGTCCCCGAGAGTTTAATAATACCGACTATTGTGGTTGAAATCTGTATCCATCAGTTTGAGACACACAGTACCTGGATTCATAGGTTTGATGATTTTGAAATGATCTTGATGCGTGAACCATGCCACCCATTTAATTTCTATAATGGAAAAATTAATTTCTCACCTAATTATAATGTCTCGAGATAAAATATTGCCCGGGACAAAATTGATGGTCATGACCCCTGTTTTATCTGGTGGGCTAGGACCCCTGTTTTATCTGGAGACAGTCCTAATGAGCGGAAGTGTCCACTTCATCTGTCCATAACAATTATTGCACAGTAAGGGATCAACTATCTGTTAATATGAATTCGGTTAACTAAGGCAAGTCAAATAGTTCAAATGTCTATCCCGGCCAGTAAATGCCATAAGAAACCATGTCAAAATGTCAGTAGAAACTCGGCGTTTTCCCCATTGGCTTGTGTAAGTTGTCATTAAAACGTTCTGCCATTTATTTCGTTTTGCTTCTAATTTTTAATCCATTGATATGTGCTGATTTGCACTCATCGCGGAGAAAGAGACATTACTGATATATCTTGAAATGACTATTAATTTGCTGATAGACGCAATGTGAACCATTACATATAAAAAGAAGGTTGCACTATTTTGTTGAAGGATATCCTTTGATTTAATATTGATTAATACCATTTATAAGGAGGTTTCAGACAAATTCATTATGTTTAAATGCATTTCATTTGACTTTTATTAACAAACTAAATCAACAAATGTACCACTTTATGTACCCATATGGTGTTGGTACCATTTGCCAAAATGAATCATACGGGGCAAGGCAAAGCAAAGAAAAAATGGCTCTAACGTCATCAAGTCATTAGAAGAGTATTATTTAACTAGACGTAACATTGATGGATAATGTTAGGGTATACAGAGCTGGACCACTACGTTATGTCATCCTTTCCAAGATCACTGGCTTATGGCTCCATGAGATATTGAAAGGCGTCAAATCTAAACTAGGTCAAACGTCACAATTATATTTAAAAAATGAACAAAAAATTCAATTATTTTTTGTCTTGTATAGTTTAGTATTGCAAAAGTTATTATTTGTCAAAATCGGGACATAATCAGGGCATGTTTTTGGGACAATCTGTACATACATCATATAAAATAATTGTGTCGGAATATGTGGAAGGTTCATTCATTCACGGTACGAACGTCAAGGTGTACCTTTTGGTCCGTATTAGTTTAATACTATATCACGATTTCTAACCAAACACGAGTCTTTCATTTGTTCTAATTTTAATATTATTTTCGGCTGCAACCTTCACCAATACTTTCATATTAACAAGTGTCAAACAGTACAAACACTGTATATCATACGCAATCTAATTGAAATCTATATATTCATTTAGGTGTGCGTATATGCAAATATGTAGTGTGTGTACATTGGTTGTAAATTATGGTAATGATATGACGACAGGCGTTGGTGTTAGAAGTCCTGACAAGCTTAACAATTCAGTAATATTCAGTCGCATATATACATTTCATTACAAAGACAACCCTTCGATCAGTACTTGTATAATTTCATTACCATGTTTTATAATTCGCTCAACTCCGTGACGTCATACGAAAGCGAGGAGTTACGTATCACGACAAAAGAACCTTACCTATCTTATTGCTGAAATCGTAGTTTGTCCTGTAGATCTTTAGTTAGTCATGTTTGTACTTCCTGATACGGAACGATATATAAAACCGAGGTTTCAGACTTGGTCATCACATTCTTACAGCAGCAGTTACCACAGCAACCCACAGCTAGTAAACAAGGTATGTACATTGTGTTATGTAACATTACCGTATTCTAACCGTTGTTAAGGCTAACAAACTTTAGCCAATGTCATCACTTCTCTCAAGATGATAATAAGATAAGCTATGCATGGAGTAAATTGTTTTCAATAAAAAAGTGATTCAATCATCTTTTTAAGAAAATTGTTTTCCTTTTAATCCTAGGTATATGAAGATTATAAACGAACAATTTAAGCAAGTTTGATGGAATGTGTTGATACATTGTAGAATGCTGCTGTACGTTCATATTCTTTTTACTTATTTCGATTACTGTTTCTCGTCTTTCTGACTCTAATTCTAGTGTGATTCGTTTGATTTGCTCTATTTATCCCCGTATATTTGATACTTGAAGGTGATACCTATTACACTTAACTGATGTTACCATTGCTACTATATAAATACATTTGCATTTGTTCTTGTTTTGTTTTAGCAAAAATGGGTGGACTAAACCTGGCAATAATTGTCTCAGTGTGTTTTGGTGCAACTATCGCCTCAATTCTTCCTCCCAACTACCCTCCTCCAGGCGACGATGGGGACATGTACCCTATGGGGCCAGGAGGTCCAGGGGTTATGGTACCTATGGGGCCGGAAGGAGGAATGTACCAGATGGGATCAGGAGGCGAAGGAGGTATGCTTCCCATTGGACTAGGAGGCCAAGGGGCTTTGTTACCTTTGGGACCTGGAAACGAAGGAGCTATGCTTCCCATGGGACAAGGAGGTCAAGGGGCTATGGTACAAATGGGCCCAGGAGAAAACGAAGGTATGATCCCCATGGGACCTGGACCGATCGCGCCAGGATACCCAGGTTCTGTGGATGATGACCAGATGCCAATAATGAATGGTCCTATAGGAGCAGGACGTTCAAGACCAGTAATGAATGGACCAGTAGTAGGTCACCCAGGAATGTTAATCAACGGTCAGGTTTCTGTGAATTACCCTGGACTGGTCAGGACAAATCATGTCGGCATCAAATACCCTGGACACACCAGAAACGGCTTCATGGCAACTGTTATATCTTCCAAAAATGGCCAGCTCACAGTTCAGCCAGCCGTGAATACCTTTGCTAGACCAGGACAATCAGGGACCACTATCGTTAGACCAGGACAGTTAGGAGCCACCTTGGTCAGACAAGGACAGCCAAGAACCACCCTTTTCAGGACAGGATTACCAAGGATGGTGGGGCATCAGAGTCCCGTACTGCATCCCGCACTCCGACGAAAAGTTGTCTACCCAGTTATACCAAGACGTGGTAAGCTTTAAATGATTATAATATGAACAAATGATAATTTCCACACATATTGGGTAACTATCGCTTGATACGGAGTACTCTTCATGTCAGAGACAACAAGAAAAGTACAAGTGGCATTAATTAAGTATTTTGGCATTGATTTTGATTCGAACAAAAGTTTATTTAAGAAAATTACCTTCGCCCGAATATTTCCTCGTTTCTCCATATCAGATTATGTAAATTGAAGATACAACAAAGATAAAACCTAACTCAATTATATACAAATATTTCTTCCAATAATGTAGCGTTATCATTATTTACAAACACCTTTCCGTTTTCTAATTGATATAATAAAATAGTCTAAGAATGTGGAATAATAAACGTCAGGTATATTATTGAACACATAATAGTGAATGAAATTGAGGATTTATTGATTATACCGAATCATGATCATCAATCATGGAAACTTATCGAAATGTATTTTTCCACAGGTTATTGAATCCCGTGATAGAGCCCACTGTATCATACGACATTGGAATTTACTGGCGTAATTCATATCCATGGTAATCTAAAGCATAAAGAACTTTACATTACGTCTGACATATGCAATGCATGATCATACAAGTGAACGTCATTAGAACGAAAAACACCATCCGGATGAGGCGAGAATGGGAAGGGCAAACAAATATGCAATTCAATGCATCACAGCTTTCATCGTGATTCAATGAACAAATCCGTAATATACCTCACATATTTGTATCTGTGTCATGAATTTTTGTGGTTTCTGTGTTTTGTAAACTTTATCGCTTGTTTTATCTAAATGTTTAAATTTTATATAATAAAATATATTTTTATACAAAGTGTATATGCTTGGCTTGTATTGTTTTAAATTATCATTTTGATAACAAAAACTATCATTAACCCAAAATAAATTGGACGAAAGCGACAATCACCATAAATAACACGGATTATCCAACGTCTCCAAAGTGAGATTAGTGTGGCGAAGAAAACGTAATGTTTACCTTGGTTCTAGCACAATGAATTAGGTTGCACCGCAGTCCTCAAATCTTCTGGATTACTGATTGGTTTTATGTGATCTACTCAAACAGAATGTATCATTATTAGTTATATAGTCAGTTACTGACCCCCTATAAAGGCCTAGGGGTCAGTAAGATTTAAAGGGGGCGAGGGCGTAGCCCGAGCCTCTTATACTTCTTACTGACCCTCTATGCCTTTATAGGGGGTCAGTAACTGACACAAAAGCGCCTGCGCTGTCTTTGCCCAAAACTCAGTGTGACTTATCCTTCTCATATACGTCCTTGTCGGTAAGTAATTAATGCAGAAGATTTGTGTTGTTTTGCTGATTCTTCCGAGACGTCGGGATTGGATATTGCCATTGCAATGTGGCGATAAAAAGGAAACTACACAAGATCATAAAGAGAAAAAATGATTAATAACTTAATGTATTCAGTGAAAAACACACGTCAAAATGTATTTATAACCGTGAAAGGAAGAATCGGAGTTAGGTGATATGAAATAATCTTTTGTCGCATCACGTATATTAAAAAAAATTAGGAAGATGTTATTCCATTGTAAAGAATGTCGTGAGAAAGGTAACGGATAGTTTTGATTCATTGATGGAGAATGCAAAGCTCAATCTTTCCAGATTACATATTGCTTTGGTATGAGCCACTCAAAATGTACAAAAAGTAGAAACAGGAACAAAACGTCACTGAAGCTTGTGTCTTTTGTACTTCTAAAAATTAGCTTTACGAGTGTGAAACAAAAGTTGTGTGACCTGTTTCTACTACAATGAAATCATCTACAAGAAGGCCAAAATAAAATGAATTTATTTTCCGACATATGCAAAAAAGGGTGTCATAATGTCATCATAAGCAAATATTAAAAAATCTAAGTTGCTTAAAGAATGTATTAGTAACAAGTCATTTTGATTATGTTCAACACTTCTCTTCCATGCATTCATACTCACTGCACGTTTTTTTGAATCGAGATTTCTATAGGTACGTGTACTTGAACAATCAACCACAAAGTGATTGTTGTCGAACTGCATTCGATAATGTCTGCGGCAAAGTGACATCTACATCCCGCCAAATAATTATCAAACCATTGTAATAAACTAAATCCATATCTCACCTAGTATGTGGCATTTAACTTGAAGAAATTTAAATTATAATTTCTAATAATTATATAAACAAATGGCAACTTGTTTGCCTTCTGTTTGCTGCTCATGTAATATTTTACCATAACATTTTGAAAATGTAAGTTGTCCAGATATACCCTAGATACATATCGCTGATATTTCAATATAAAATAAAACCCAAACTTTTTATTACAAAATCTGTTTTCGTGTAAGTATCAACAGCTTTGAGACATCTTGGATAACCAAATCCGTTTCTGTTATCGCCATGAGTATACAACAAATAAGATATGATCATTTCACGAAAATTATACACGGTGATGCAACAGCAATAATTATATTAACATATATAAAAAGGTAAGAGTAAACGCAATGATGTATAATATTTTTTCTTTGTTTCATACTAAAACCGGCTTTCTGATTGGCAAATTCGTTTTTTGCATACTACTGTGAAAAAAAATAAATAAAAATAATCCGAAAATGGTGCCAAATCCAGACGCTATCGTGACGCTACTATAGAGACATTGACGTTGCGTATTGATTCGGAAAAAAGAATCTATTGGAAAATCAATTGAATCATACGAGTAAATGCATTTTATTTTAACAAGTAGTCTAGAAAATTAATGAGAAGCATTGATGTATATAAATATTTTTTTAAATTTCATGTGGTTATAATAGAAATTTTGTTTGCAAATGTTTTGCAGAATCCACTACGCGGATTCACACAGTTTGCAACCAAAATTTCTTTCATACTCCGATGAAATAAAAAAAAAAGTGACATCAATGCTTGAATAAAAAGCAAGTGTCATACCTGAACTACTTCTAGTTCAACCCCGTTTTAGATTCAACGGCGAACATGCAAATAATGTAACAAATGGATTAAAAAGTGTATTGGATTAACGGTGTTACACATATAATGGGATATATCTTCTACATGTACTACTAACGCACAACATTCGATATATAGAAGTTACACAACGAGTGGTTGTTGAATATGGAATTTATTCCATACTAGAGAGTTATTTTTTAAAGTTACAAAAGACACAAGCTTTGGCGAGTGTCCTTTGTAACTTTTAAAAGATAACTTACGAGTGTGGAATAAATGTCATATCCAATAACCAATCGTTGTCGTGTGAACTGTTTCTACCACAATTATATCCGTTTTTAGCCGATAGAAATACGACGATGTGTTTGCCAACATATGCAAATAATTATAATAAGATGCAGTGATATTTTCATGAGCAAAAAAGTACTAATTTATATTCAAAAACCATATTTTGTGAAGAATCAATTCATATAAAAATCTTCTTCGAATTAGAAATTTTATGATGAAAAATTTCTCATTTAACGTATTATTAAAGTTATTGTTTTCAATGTTATTTAAAATATAACACTCTTTGTCGGACTATAAAAAAACAGGCGCATGACAGAGCCGTGCCGTTTACTTCCCGCCAAATAATCATCAAGCTATTGCAAACAAGTTCAAGTCCGTTTCAGACTAATTTACTCTACCAAACTCACCAGTATTAAGATAGTTTTCCGTCAAAACGAGTTACACATATATTTATACTTCACATAAAAACGTCACGTTTTTGGCACATGCAATGACCTCGACGCATACACTTGATACTGTACGCTTTCCAACAGTAGTATTGACGTCCGGCGGCGATCACGACATATATTGTTGCGTGACGTCACTCGATTACGGAAGACGTTGACAAATGAAATCGTTGCTTTGAGAAATAAATAGTACGTTCAAAGTTCACCCTGTCAGCCAATCAGAATGCGTATAGAGTTTATACCACGTGTGTGTTAATCAACAGCTGCATCGTATCTGAGTCCCCGAGAGTTTAATAATACCGACTATTGTGGTTGAAATCTGTATCCATCAGTTTGAGACACACAGTACCTGAATTTATAGGTTTGATGATTTTGAAATGATCTTGATGCGTGAACCATGCCACCTATTTTCTTTCGATAATGGTAAAAATAATTTCTCACCTAATTATATTGTCTCGAGATAAAATATTGTCCGAGACAAAATTGATGGTCAGGACCCCTGCTTTATCTGGAGGGCTGGGACCCCTGTTTTATCTGGAGACAGTACTAATGAGCGGAAGCGTCCACTTCATCTGTCCATAACAATTATTGCACAGTAAGAAAACAACTATTTGTTAATATGAATTCTGTTAACTAAGACAAGTCAAATAGTTCAAATGTCTATCCCGGTCAGTTTTGTCCTTGTTTTTTAAGATTTGGTTATCGCAAATGCCAAGAAGGAACCATGTCAAAATGTCAGTAGAAACCCGGCGTTTTACACATTGGCTTGTGTATGTTGTCATTAAAACGTTCTGTCATTTATTTCGTTTTGCTAATTTCTGATCCATTTTATTCATCGCGGTGAAAGAGACATTACTGATATATCTTGAAATGACTATTAATTTGCTGATAGACGCAATGTGAACCATTACATATAAAAAGAAGGTTGTACTATTTTATTCAAGGATATCCTTTGATTTATTATTGATTAATACCATTTTATAAGGAGGTTTCAGACAAATGCATTGTGTTTAAACGATTTCGTACCAACGGTACCATTTGCCAAAAGGAATCATACGGAGCGAGGGAAAGCAAAGCAAAGAAAAAATGGCTCTGACGTCATCAAGTCATTAGAAGAGTATTATTTAACAAGACGTAACATTGATGGATAATGTTAGGGTATACAGAGCTGGCCCACTACGTTATGTCATCCTCTCCAAGATCACTGGCTTATGGCTCCACGAGATATTGGAAGGCGTCAAATCTAAACTAGATCAAACGTCATAATTATATTTTAAAAAAATGAACAAAAAATCAATTATTATTTTTTTCTTGTATAGATTAGTATTGCAAAAGTTATTACTTGTCAAAATCGGGACATAATCGGGACATGTTTTTGGGACAATCTGTACATACATCATATAAAATAATTGTGTCGTAATATGTGGAAGGTTCATTCATTCACGGTGCGAACGTCAATGTGTACCTTTTGGTTCGTATTAGTTTAATACTATATCACGATTTCTAACCAAACACGAGTCGGTCATTTGTTCTAATTTAAATATTATTTTCGGCTGCAACCTTCATCAATACTTTCATATTAACAAGTGTCACAGTACAAACACTATATATCACATGCAATCTAATTAAAATCTATATATTCATTTAGGTGTGCGTATATACAAATATGTAGTGTGTGAACATTGATTGTAAATTATGGTAATGATATGACGACAGGCGTTGTTGTTAGAAGTCCTGACAAGCGTAACAATTCCATCAGTAATATTTAGTCGCATATGTACATTTCATTACAACGACAACCCTTCGACCAGTACTTGTATAAATGTATTACCATATTTTATAATTAGCTCAACTCCGTGACGTCATACGATAACGAGGAGTTACATATCACGACGTAAGAACCTACTCATTTTCTTGCATGTTGATGAAAACGCAGTTTGTCGTGTAGATCTATATTTAGTCATGTTTGTACTTCCTGATATGGAACTGTATATAAAGTCGAGGGTTCTGACATGGTCATCACATTCTTACAGCAGCAGTTACCACAGCAACCAACAGCTAGTAATCAAGGTATGTACATTGTGGTATGTAACATTACCGTATTCTAACCGTTGTTAAGGCTAACAAACTTTGGCCAATGTCATCACTTGTCTCAAGATAAGCAATAACATAGGCAAAGTACGAAGTAAGTTGTTTTCGATAAAAAAGTGATTTAATCATCTTTTAAAAAACATTGTTTTCCTTTTAATCCTAGGTATATGGAGATTATAAACGAACAATTTAAGCAAGTTTGATGGAATGTGTTTTTTTTTTGCTTATTTCGATTACTGTTTCTCGTCTTTCCTTACTCTAATTCTAGTGTGATTCGTTTGATTTGCTCTATTTATCCCCGTTTATTTGATACATGAAGGTGATACCTATTACACTTAACTGATGTTACCATTGCTGCTATATAAAAACATTTGCATTTGTTCTTTTTTTGTTTTAGCAAAAATGGATGGACTAAACCTGGCAATTATTGTCTCAGTGTGTGTTGGTGCAACTATCGCCTCAATTCTACCTCCCAACTACCCTCCTCCAGGCGACGATGGGGACATGTACCCTATGGGGCCAGGAGGTCCAGGGGTTGTGGTACCTTTGGGACCGGAAGGGGGAATGTACCAAATGGGATCTGGAGGCGGGGGAGGTATGCTTCCCATTGGACTAGGAGGCCAAGGGGCTTTGTTACCTTTGGGACCTGGAAGCGAAGGAGCTATGCTTCCCATGGGACCAGGGGGTCAAGGGGCTATGGTACAAATGGGCCCAGGAGAAGACGAAGGTATGATCCCCATGGGACCTGAACTGATCGCGCCAGGATACCCAGGTTCTGTGGATGATGACCAGATGCCAATAATGAATGGTCCTATAGGAGCAGGACGTCAAACACCAGTAATGAATGGACCAGTAGTAGGTCACCCAGGAATGTTAATCAACGGTCAGGTTTCTGTGAGTTACCCTGGACTGGTCAGGACAAATCATGTCGGCATCAAATACCCTGGACACACCAGAAACGGCTTCATGGCAACTGTTGTATCTTCCAAAAATGGCCAGCTCACAGTTCTGCCAGCCGTGAATACTTTTGCTAGACCAGGACAAAAAGGGACCACTATCGTTAGACCAGGACAGTTAGGAGCCACCTTGGTCGGACAAGGACAGCCAAGAACCACCCTTTTCAGGACAGGATTACCGAGAATGGTGGGGCATCAGGGTCCCGTACTGCACCCCACACTCCGACGAAAAGTTGTCTACCCAGTTATACCAAGACATGGTAAGTTTTAAATGATTATATATGAACAAATGATAATTTCCACACATATTGGGTAACTATCGCTTGATAGGGAGTACTCTTCATGTCGTTAAGTTTGAGAGACAACAAGATAAGTACAAGTGAATTATGTTGGCATTAATTTTGATTCGAACAAAAGTTTATTTAAGAAAATTACCTTCGCCCGAATATTTCCTCGTTTCTTCATATTAGATTATGTAAATTGAAGATACAACAAAGATAAAACCTAACTCAATTATATACAAATAGTTCTTCCAATAATGTACCGTTATTTAGAGTTTTCATTATTTACAAACACCTCTCCGTTATCTAATTGACATAATAAAATAGTCTAAGAATGTGGAATAATGAACGTCAGGTATATTATTGAACACATAATAGTGAATGAAATTGAGAATTTATTGATTATACCGAATCATGATCATCAATCATGGAAACTTATCGAAATGTATTTTTCCACAGGTTATTGAATCCCGTGATAGAGCCCACTGTATCATCAGACATTGGAATTTACTGGCGTAATTCATATCCATGGTAATCTAAAGCATAAAGAACTTTACATTACGTCTGACTAATACAATGCATAATCATACAAGTGAACGACATTAGAACGAAAAACACCATCCGGATGAGGCGAGAATGGGGAGGGCAAACAAATGTGCGATTCAATGCAGCACAGCTTTCATCGTCATCCATGAACAAATCCGTAATTTACCTCACATATTTGTATCTGTGTCTGTAAACTGTATCGTTTGTTTTATTTAAATGTTTAAATTTTATATAATAAAATATATTTTTCTACAAAGTGTATGCTTGGCTTGTATTGTTTTAAATTATCATTTTGATAACAAAAACTATCATTAACCCAAAACAGATTGGACGAAAGCGACAATCACCATAAATAACACGGATTATCCAACGTCTCCAAAGTGA
>SAYR01004239.1:1192339-1314928 GCA_004382745.1 Argopecten irradians irradians
CAAAAAAAATCAATTATTTTTTTTCTTGTATAGTTTATTATTGCAACAGTTATTACTCGTTAAAATAGGGACATAATCGGGACATGTTTTTTGGATAATATGTACATACATCATATAAAATAATTGTGTCGTAATATGTGGAAGGTTCATTCATTCACGGTGCGAACGTCAATGTGTACCTTTTGGTTCGTATTAGTTTAATACTATATCACGATTTCTAACCAAACACGAGTCTGTCATTTGTTCTAATTTAAATATTATTTTCGGCTGCAACCTTCATCAATACTTTCATATTAACAAGTGTCACAGTACAAACACTATATATCACATGCAATCTAATTAAAATCTATATATTCATTTAGGTGTGCGTATATACAAATATGTAGTGTGTGAACATTGATTGTAAATTATGGTAATGATATGACGACAGGCGTTGTTGTTAGAAGTCCTGACAAGCGTAACAATTCCATCAGTAATATTTAGTCGCATATGTACATTTCATTACAACGACAACCCTTCGACCAGTACTTGTATAAATGTATTACCATATTTTATAATTAGCTCAACTCCGTGACGTCATACGATAACGAGGAGTTACATATCACGACGTAAGAACCTACTCATTTTCTTGCATGTTGATGAAAACGCAGTTTGTCGTGTAGATCTATATTTAGTCATGTTTGTACTTCCTGATATGGAACTGTATATAAAGTCGAGGGTTCTGACATGGTCATCACATTCTTACAGCAGCAGTTACCACAGCAACCAACAGCTAGTAATCAAGGTATGTACATTGTGGTATGTAACATTACCGTATTCTAACCGTTGTTAAGGCTAACAAACTTTGGCCAATGTCATCACTTGTCTCAAGATAAGCAATAACATAGGCAAAGTACGAAGTAAGTTGTTTTCGATAAAAAAGTGATTTAATCATCTTTTAAAAAACATTGTTTTCCTTTTAATCCTAGGTATATGGAGATTATAAACGAACAATTTAAGCAAGTTTGATGGAATGTGTTTTTTTTTTGCTTATTTCGATTACTGTTTCTCGTCTTTCCTTACTCTAATTCTAGTGTGATTCGTTTGATTTGCTCTATTTATCCCCGTTTATTTGATACATGAAGGTGATACCTATTACACTTAACTGATGTTACCATTGCTGCTATATAAAAACATTTGCATTTGTTCTTTTTTTGTTTTAGCAAAAATGGATGGACTAAACCTGGCAATTATTGTCTCAGTGTGTGTTGGTGCAACTATCGCCTCAATTCTACCTCCCAACTACCCTCCTCCAGGCGACGATGGGGACATGTACCCTATGGGGCCAGGAGGTCCAGGGGTTGTGGTACCTTTGGGACCGGAAGGGGGAATGTACCAAATGGGATCTGGAGGCGGGGGAGGTATGCTTCCCATTGGACTAGGAGGCCAAGGGGCTTTGTTACCTTTGGGACCTGGAAGCGAAGGAGCTATGCTTCCCATGGGACCAGGGGGTCAAGGGGCTATGGTACAAATGGGCCCAGGAGAAGACGAAGGTATGATCCCCATGGGACCTGAACTGATCGCGCCAGGATACCCAGGTTCTGTGGATGATGACCAGATGCCAATAATGAATGGTCCTATAGGAGCAGGACGTCAAACACCAGTAATGAATGGACCAGTAGTAGGTCACCCAGGAATGTTAATCAACGGTCAGGTTTCTGTGAGTTACCCTGGACTGGTCAGGACAAATCATGTCGGCATCAAATACCCTGGACACACCAGAAACGGCTTCATGGCAACTGTTGTATCTTCCAAAAATGGCCAGCTCACAGTTCTGCCAGCCGTGAATACTTTTGCTAGACCAGGACAAAAAGGGACCACTATCGTTAGACCAGGACAGTTAGGAGCCACCTTGGTCGGACAAGGACAGCCAAGAACCACCCTTTTCAGGACAGGATTACCGAGAATGGTGGGGCATCAGGGTCCCGTACTGCACCCCACACTCCGACGAAAAGTTGTCTACCCAGTTATACCAAGACATGGTAAGTTTTAAATGATTATATATGAACAAATGATAATTTCCACACATATTGGGTAACTATCGCTTGATAGGGAGTACTCTTCATGTCGTTAAGTTTGAGAGACAACAAGATAAGTACAAGTGAATTATGTTGGCATTAATTTTGATTCGAACAAAAGTTTATTTAAGAAAATTACCTTCGCCCGAATATTTCCTCGTTTCTTCATATTAGATTATGTAAATTGAAGATACAACAAAGATAAAACCTAACTCAATTATATACAAATAGTTCTTCCAATAATGTACCGTTATTTAGAGTTTTCATTATTTACAAACACCTCTCCGTTATCTAATTGACATAATAAAATAGTCTAAGAATGTGGAATAATGAACGTCAGGTATATTATTGAACACATAATAGTGAATGAAATTGAGAATTTATTGATTATACCGAATCATGATCATCAATCATGGAAACTTATCGAAATGTATTTTTCCACAGGTTATTGAATCCCGTGATAGAGCCCACTGTATCATCAGACATTGGAATTTACTGGCGTAATTCATATCCATGGTAATCTAAAGCATAAAGAACTTTACATTACGTCTGACTAATACAATGCATAATCATACAAGTGAACGACATTAGAACGAAAAACACCATCCGGATGAGGCGAGAATGGGGAGGGCAAACAAATGTGCGATTCAATGCAGCACAGCTTTCATCGTCATCCATGAACAAATCCGTAATTTACCTCACATATTTGTATCTGTGTCTGTAAACTGTATCGTTTGTTTTATTTAAATGTTTAAATTTTATATAATAAAATATATTTTTCTACAAAGTGTATGCTTGGCTTGTATTGTTTTAAATTATCATTTTGATAACAAAAACTATCATTAACCCAAAACAGATTGGACGAAAGCGACAATCACCATAAATAACACGGATTATCCAACGTCTCCAAAGTGAGATTGTTATGGCGAAGAAAACGTAACGTTTACCTTGGTTCTTGCTCAATGACTAAGGTTGCACTGCAGTCCTCAAATCTTCTGGATTACTGATTGGTTTGATGTAATGTACTCAAACAGAATGTATCATATATATGATAGAACCACATAAGTAGATTATTACAACTTATCGCGTAAATAAAACATCATGATCTTGTCGGTTAGTAATCAATGCAGAAGATTTGTGTTGTTTTGCTGATTCTTCCGAGACGTCGGAATTGATATTGCCAGTGCAATGTGGCGATAAAAAGGAAACTACACAAGATCATAAAGAGAAAAAATGATTAATAACTTAATGTTTTCAGTGAAAAACACACGTCAAAATGTATCTATAACCGTGAAAGGAAGAATCGTAGTTAAGTGATATGAAATAATCTTTTGTCGAATCCAGTATATTAAAATAAAATTTAGGAAGATGTTACTCATTTCATTGTAAAGAATGTCGTGAAAAAGGTAACGGATACAATTGTAGTTTTGATTCATTGACGGAGGCTGCAAAGCTCAATCTTTCCAGATTACATATTGCTTTGGTATGAGCCACTTAAAATGTACAGAAAGTAGAAACAGGAACAAAACGTCACTGAAGCTTGTGTCTTTTGTATCTTTTAAAAAATAGCTTTACGAGTGTGAAACAAAATTCCATATCCAAAAACTCCGGGTTGTGTGACCTGTTTCTACTACAATGAAATCATCTACAAGAAGGCCAAAATAAGATGAATTTATTTTCCGACATATGCAAAAAGGAAGTAATAATGTCATCATAAGCAAATATTCAAAAATCTTAGTTGCTTAAAGAATGTATTAATAACAAATCATTTTAATTATGCTTAACACTTCACTTCCATGCATTCATACTCACTGAACGTCGTTTTGAATCGAGATTTCTATAGGTACGTGTACTTGAACAATCAACCACAAAGTGATTGTTGTCGAACTGCATTCGGAAATGTCTACTGCAAAGTGACATTTACTTCCCGCCAAATAATTTTTCAAACCATTGTAATAAATAAAATCCATACCTCACCTAGTCTGTAGCATTTAACTTGAAGAATTTTAAATTATTATTTGTAATAATTGCATAAACAACTGGCAACTTGTTTGCCTTCTGTTTGCTTCTCATGTACTATTTTACCATAACAAGTGACATTTTGAAAATGTAACTTGTCCCGATTTACCAGAAGTCAATATATATTTTTTGAATTTCATAGGGTTATAACAAAAATTTTGTTTGCAAATGTTTTGCAGAATCCGATACGCGGATTCACACAGTTTGCAACCAAAACCTCTTTCATACCCCGATGAAATAAAAAAAAAATAGTGACATCAATGTTTGAATACAAAGCAAGTGTCATACCTGAACTACTTCTAGTTCAATCCCGTTTTAGATTCAACGACGAACATGCAAATAATGTAACAAATGGATTAAAAAGTGTATTGGATTAACGGTGTTAGACATAAAATGCGATATATGTTCTATATGTACTACTAACACACAACATTCGATACATAGAGGTAACACAACTAGTGGTTGTTGAATATGGAATTTATTCCATACTAGTGAGTTATCTTTTTAAAAATTACAAAAGACACGAGCTTTGGCGAGTGTCTTTTGTAACTTTTAAAAAATGATAACGAGTGTGGAATAAATGCGGAACAAATGCCATATCAAATAACCACTCGTTGTCGTGTGACCTGTTTCTACCACAATTATATCCGCTTTTAGCCGATAGAAATACGACGATGTGTTTGCCAACATATGCAAATAATTATAATAATATGCAGTGATATTTTCATAAGCAAACAAGTACTAACTTATATTCAAAAAACATATTTTGATAAAGAATCAATTCATATAAAAGTCTTCGAATTGGAAACTTTATGATGAAATATTTCTCATTTAACGTATTGTTAAAGTTATTTTTTGTTTCAATGTTACTTAAAATATAGCCCTCTTTGTCGAACTATAAAAAACAGGCGCATGACAGAGTCGTGCCGTTTACTTCTCGCCAAATAATCATCAAGCTATTGCAAACAAGCTCAAGTTCGTTTCAGACTAATTTACTCTACCAAACTCACCAGTATTAAGATCCTTTTCCGTCAAAACGAGTTACACAAATAATTATACTTCACATAAAAACGTCACGTTTTTGGCATACTGTACGCTTTCCAACAGTAGTACATGTATTGACGTCCGGCGGCGATCACAACATATATTGTTGCGTGACGTCACTCGATTATGGATGACGTTGACAAATGAAATCGTTGCACTGAGAAATAAGTAGTACGGTCAAAGTTCACCCTGTCAGCCAATTAGAATGCGTAGAGAGTTTATACCACGTGTGTGTTAATCAATAGCTGCATCGTTTATCTGAGCCTCTGAGACTATTGTGGTTGAAATCTGTATCCATCAGTTTGAGACATACAGTTCCTGCATTCGTAGGTTTGATGATTTTGAAATGATCTTTATGCGTGAACCATGCCACCTATTTTCCTTCTATAATGGAAAAATAATTTCTCACCTGATTATGTTGTCTCGAGATAAAATATTGTCCGAGACAAAATTGATGGTCAGGACCCCTGTTTTATCTGGAAGGCTAGGACCCCTGTTTTATCTGGAGACAGTACTAATGAGCGGAAGCGTCCACTTCATCTGTCCATCACAATTATTGCACAGTAAGGGAACAACTATTTGTTAATATGAATTCGGTGAACTAAGGCAAGTCAAATAGTTCAAATGTCTATCCCGGTCAGTTTTGTCCTTGTTTTTTAAGATTTGGTTATCGTAAATGCCAAGAAGAAACCATGTCAAAATGTCAGTATAAACCCGGCGTTTTTCCCATTGGCTTGTGTATGTTGTCATTAAAACGTTCTGCCATTTATTTCGTTTTGCTTCTAATTTCTGATCCATTTTATTCATCGCGGTGAAAGAGACATTACTGATATATCTTGAAATGACTATTAATTTGCTGATAGACGCAATGTGAACCATTACATATAAAAAGAAGGTTGTACTATTTTATTCAAGGATATCCTTTGATTTACTATTGATAAATACCATTTTATAAGGAGGTTTCAGACAAATTCATTGTTTTTAAATGCATTTCATTTGGCTTTTATTAACAAACTAAATCAACAAATGTACCACTTTATGTGCCCATATGGTGTTGGTACCATTTGCCAAAAGGAATCATACGGAGCAAGGGAAAGCAAAGCAAAGAAAAAATGGCTCTGACGTCATCAAGTCATTAGAAGAGTATTATTTAACAAGACGTAACATTGATGGATAATGTTAGGGTATACAGAGCTGGACCACTGCGTTATGTCATCCTCTCCAAGATCACTGGCTTATGGCTCCACAAGATATTGAAAGGCGTCAAATCTTACGCTTTATATCTAGGTCATACGTCATAATTTTATTTAAATTAATGAACAAACAAAAAATCAATTATTATTTTTTTCTTGTATAGTTTAGTATTGCAAACGTTATTACTTGTCAAAATCGGGACATAATCGGGACATGTTTTTGGGACAATCTGTACATACATCATTATGTCGTAATATGTGGAAAGTCCATTCATTCACGGTACGAACGTCAAGGTGTACCTTTTGGTCCGTATTAGTTTAATACTATATCACGATTTCTAACCAAACACGAGTCCGTAATTTGTTCTAGTTTTAATATTATTTTCGGTTGCGACCTTCACCAATACTTTCATATTAACAAGTGTCAAACAGTTCAAATACTATATATCACATGCAATCTAATTAAAATCTATATATTCATTTAGGTGTGTGTATATACAAATATGTAGTGTGTGTACATTGGTTGTAAATTATGGTAATGATATGACGACAGACGTTGGTGTTAGAAGTCCTGACAAGCTTAACAATTCCATCAGTAATATTCAGTCGCATATATACATTTCATTACAACGACAACCCTTCGACCAGTACTTGTATAAATGTATTACCATATTTTATAATTAGCTCAACTCCGTGACGTCATACGATAGCGAGGAGTTACATATCACGACGTAAGAACCTACTCATTTCCTTGCATGTTGATGAAAACGCAGTTTTTCGTGTAGATCTATAGTTAGTCATGTTTGTACTTCCTGATATGGAACTGTATATAAAGTCGAGGGTTCTGGCATGGTCATCACATTCTTATAGCAGCAGTTACCACAGCAACCAACAGCTAGTAAACAAGGTATGTACATTGTGTTATGTAACATTACAGTATTCTTACCGTTGTTAAGGCTAACAAACTTTGGCCAATGTCATCACTTGTCTCAAGATAAGCAATAACATAAGCAAAGCATGAAGTAAATTGTTTTCAATAAAAAAGTGATTCAATCATCTTTTTAAGAAAATTGTTTTCCTTTTAATCCTAAGTATATGAAGATTCTAAACTAACAATTTTAAGCAAGTTTGATGAAATGTGTTAATCCATTGTAGCATGCTGCTGTACGTTCATATTCTTTTTACTTATTTCGATTCCTGTTTCTCTTCTTTCTGACTCTAATTCTAGTGTGAATCGCTTGTTTTGCTCTATTTATCCCCGTATATTTGATACAAGAAGGTGATATCTATTACACTTAACTGATGTTATCATTGCTGCTATATAAATACATTTGTATTTGTTTTTGTTTTGTTTTAGCAAAAATGGGTGGACTAAACCTGGCAATAATTGTCTCAGTGTGTTTTGGTGCAACTATCGCCTCAATTCTTCCTCCCAACTACCCTCCATCAGGCGACGATGGGGACATGTACCCTATGGGGCCAGGAGGTCCAGGGGTTATGGTACCTATGGGGCCGGAAGGAGGAATGTACCAGATGGGATCAGGAGGCGAAGGAGGTATGCTTCCCATTGGACTAGGAGGCCAAGGGGCTTTGTTACCTTTGAGACCTGGAAACGAAGGAGCTATGCTTCCCATGGGACAAGGAGGTCAAGGGGCTATGGTACAAATGGGCCCAGGAGAAAACGAAGGTATGATCCCCATGGGACCTGGACCGATCGCGCCAGGATACCCAGGTTCTGTGGATGATGACCAGATGCCAATAATGAATGGTCATATAGGAGCAGGACGTTCAACACCAGTAATGAATGGACCAGTAGTAGGTCACCCAGGAATGTTAATCAACGGTCAGGTTTCTGTGAGTTACCCTGGACTGGTCAGGACAAATCATGTCGGCATCAAATACCCTGGACACACCAGAAACGGCTTCATGGCAACTGTTGTATCTTCCAAAAATGGCCAGCTCACAGTTCAGCCAGCCGTGAATACCTTTGCTAGACCAGGACAATCAGGGACCACTATCATTAAAACAGGACAGTTGGGAGCCGCTTTGGTCAGACAAGGACAGCCTAGAACCATCCTTGTCAGGACAGGACTACCCAGGGTGGTGGGGCATCAGGGTCCAGTACTGCACCCCACACTCAGACGGAAAGTTGTCTACCCAGTTATACCCATACGTGGTAAGTGTTTTAATCATATATGTATGGACCGATATTAATGTCGATAAACATTTGGGTTATTATCGTAGGTAGAACTCTTTATGTCATTATAGGTTTATAATTGGTTGGTTAATATTTGATAATATTTCCACAAATTAAGAATAATTACGAAAATGAAGTGTTCCTTTTCTATTTTCCGATTGTATACTGTAGCTAACACTTTCATCAAATGAATATATGAAAGCCAGCTACTCCATCCATTGTTTATCGTTCTGCATTGTTTTTCCTATCCATTTATACTTTCTCATTCTACAATAATTAGTTAATAAGGGATGATTATATAATATTTTCATCGAACGCAGGTTATACTGTTGCACCATCATAGAGAGTGATTGTTTGTGATTCTGAATTATTTTTCAAATCATGGAGAAACATAATAATGTATTTGTTTATTTTCCACAGGTTTTTGAAAACCGTTACAGGCACCATCAGGATATGGCGAGACGGACGATGACAAAGAAAAGCAATATATAGTGCTAGTCTTTATCCGTTTTTTTTTTTAACAAATCCACATACCCCAATCACCAATTTATTTACAATATCGTGTCATGGACATTTGCGATCTCATTTGTTTTGTGAATTGTATCGTTTATATTTTAAAACTAATTTGATTATCTTATATAATTAAATATTTTTTATATATATTTATACAAAGCTAACAACTTGACTCTTGTGGTTTTTCTCCAAATCTTGATATTATACTGATTCGAGTTGATAAACAGTGTATCTAACAATAATCAAATATCCAAGGACATATCTGAAGCATTTTACATAATATTAATACACGATATTAAGCAAGTGTTTAATGTTTTCGACATTTGACACTGGCGATGACAGGTATTGGACGCCGTGACAAATCTAACTACTATCTTAATCTGTGTTTACTTCATTTCAATACCTGGTAATACAATCTACATACCATATCGACCAGTAAATATATCTTCATTAATTTCATTTGTTCAACGTTAATAGGTTATGCCATATGTCAATTAGTAA
This sequence comes from Argopecten irradians irradians, assembly GCA_004382745.1. Taxonomy (NCBI): domain Eukaryota; kingdom Metazoa; phylum Mollusca; class Bivalvia; order Pectinida; family Pectinidae; genus Argopecten; species Argopecten irradians. Next base: position 1,201,864 of record SAYR01004239.1, read on the forward strand.
CATGAGTTTAATATAGTCTTTTAATTTTTTGTTTTTTTTTTGTTTGTTTGATTAATTAACGTCCTATTAACAGCTTTGGTCATGTAAGTACGGCCTCCCATGTATGCAGTGTGTTGCGTGTATTTTGTGCGAGGTGCGTGTTTTGGGAGACTGCGGTATATTCATGTTGTGTCTTCTTGTATAGTGGAACTTTTGCCCTTTTTATAGTGCTATATCACTGAAGCATGCCGCCGAAGACACCAAGCAACACACCCCACCCGGTCACATTATACTGACAACGGGCGAACCAGTCGTTCCACTCCCGTTATGCTGAGCGCTAAGCAGGAGCAAAAACTACCACTTTTATAGACTTTGGTGTGTCTCGACCAGGGGACAGAACCCAGAGCCTTCCTCACAGGGGCGAGCGCTCAACTAAAGGCCAAAAGTGAGGTGGTGTCAAGGGAGACGTTAGGAAGAATAAAGTAATTTAGGAAGAAAGAAAAGATAAGATCCTAAATTTAGTCGCCTCTTAAGATCATGCAATAGGGGCAGCAGGTACAATTCTAACGCCCTACCTGCAGGGCCGAGTCTTTTAATTCATTTACAACCTGATTTAATATGACATACTTTATCGTCTAAAACAAAAGGATTGACAACTTTTATAAAAGTCCAATACATTACTATAATATAACAGAATTATTGAAATCGAAATATTTACAATGTTCACAACAAATATCAAATTCTAATCAAAACACATACAAATGTTTATATACATAACTACGCGTTTTTTATCCTTTACATATGCTGCTCAGCCAAAGGCGACTAAATTTGGGACTTTGCTTCTTTATCAACACACTGAGAAGATAGGCGACTAAGTTTGCATCCTATACCAATGAGCACTATATATGTATAAATTTCGCCACACATTTGACGTCACACGTGGCACGCTTTCCAGTCATCGCTCATATTTAGCGTTCTGCCGGACAGTATGGATACACTTTTGTAGATCCGGCTTCGGCTGCCACTGCCGAAGGGTAAATTGCGCTCCATTGTGCTGTATAGTTCAATAATTGTCTACTTTTTCCCGCATTACTGTTCGTATCCTATTATGTAATCGTGTTCGTTTTGTTTGTTTCGATAAAGGGGCAGATCACCTCGAATATTTGACAATTTTGTTTTGTCCACACGGTTGGAATTACTTCCTTGTCCCATATATACATAACAAAGGATACAGCGAAAGTAAGAAAACAAGAAGAAAAATAATACAGACATATCCAGAAAGATAGATGTAAATTTCATATGACGAGTCGTTCATTATAGTTTGGGTATTTAAACAAATTAGTTGAAATAATAATACTGTTCGAGTAAAATGGAAAGACTATTGTTTCCTTGTTTTGAAATAATGAGTATCGTCCAGGATATTAAGATATTAAGGAGGTATATAAACGAAGGGAGGTGGAATATCATTGGGTTCTGATGTGGTTGGTTGAACCGTAAAGAAATTATTGAGTGGTTGTTGTCTGATCGCAGGAGGGCCTGAAAAGAAAATGGAAAAAATGGAAAAAATCTGCTCCAAATTGAAAGAGGGAGAGCTTTAAACAAGGTAGGAAACAAATAAGTGTTACATATAGTATTTGATATAGAAACAAGGCAAGGCAATTATGAACAATAATCATAATTTTTGGAAAATGCAGAAGATGAAACGTCAAATTATATTTTGATTAAAGTATATCGGTTGTTCATTAAACGTGAAAAGGAATCTAAATAAGTTTTTTTGTTTGTATTTGTTAAACTGGAGGTACATGTTATTGTTGTATCTGTAAAAATAAATCACAAGTTTGATAACTAAAAAGATTACAACAACACTTAATTCAACTAACCGCTGTAATACGGTTGTGGTTGATTACCGACTGCGCCGACTCCACCAGAAGTGACCGGATATGGATTTATAACAGCTCCTTTCTGAGACGTTTTGTTACACTGTTTGACCAGACATACGATCACCACCACTACTATGACAAAGACTACGAGTCCTAATACACAGCCAATGATGACGCCAATGATATCCTCCCTGGAACCAGAAAATTACATATACATAAAGCAACGGCGAAGACAGCATGACTAACGGCAATTTGTGAAAATGGCAAATAAATGGTGCTCGGGACAGAGTCAGTTAGTAACCAATATTTTGGCCAAATAAATTTGTTTTATTTTTAATTTCTAAATGACAATATCATGTAGTATTCATTAATAAATCAAGGAGGGGTCCTAATAGTTATACCGTGTGTCAAACCTTTTGCTATATGTGTGTAAACAAAAAGCATATGTGCAGTTATTGGTATTTTATCACGCAAGCTAAATAGAGATACGAGTTTTATGGACCCTGCAATGTGATTGTTATTGTACACAGACCGACTGATAGCTCTTTAAGAGTAGACCTAGCTTATTGCTTTTATTATGATACGGAGTCATTTAAAAATACTGTTTTTTGTTACGTATTATTAATTGTCGATTGTGATTTATATATAGACTGAAATATGTTGTCATTTAGTCTCTGAATTTTATCTGAAGTTATTGCGCAATAGTTTAAGTAATAATGCCTTACACGCATGTTATTAAAAAACATGCGCACTGCAGAGCCGTGTCAATATCCCACCAAATAATCATCAAGCCATTGTAATCAAGTTCAAGTCCGTTTCAGACTAATTTATTCTACGTACCAAACTCGCCAGTGTTAAGATCCTTTTCCGTCAAAACGAGTTACACAAATTATTATGCTTCACATAGAAATGTCACGTTTTTGACATATGCAAAAAGAACGACTTCGACGCATACTGTACGCTTTCCAACAACAGTTTTGACGTCAGGCGGCGATCACAACATAAATTGCAGCGTGACGTCATTCGATGACGCTGACAAATGACAACGTTGCACTGAGAGATAAGAAGTTCGGTCAAAGTTCACCATGAAAGCCAGTCAGAATGCCTATTTATACCACGTGTGGTATAAACAAATCGTTAATCACCAGCTACGTCGTTTATCTGATAGCCTGAGAGTTGAATATCAGCGCCTATTGTGGTAGAAATGGAATTTATTCCACACTCGTAAGTTATTTTTAAAAGTTGCAAAAGACACTCGCTAAAGCTCGTGTGGAGTAAATTCCATATCCAAAAACCACTTGTTGTTTAACCTCTATGTATAAACATAATGCACGCACTTGTCATCATTAAGTTTTAAACAATAATGTAATTTAGAAACACTGAACACAAAACTAAAACTAGTTTTGACAAAAATGTTCGATCGCTGTATTTTTGGGAATATAGGTAGATTTGTGAAAATGCACTTAAATTCCTTAATTTGATATTATACATGTATGTTAACAACAAAATCGTACACGTCATCATTTTGTGTATAAATGTACATAACCGTACTCGTCATCATTCAGTGCATACATTTACATATCCGCAGTCATCCCTATTACGTTCATACACAACCGTATTCGTCATAATCACGTGTATATATTAACCATACTCATCAACACAAAGTTTATAATAACCTTACACGTCGTCTTCACAGCATTCCCTGTTCCTCTGGTCACCGCAACAAACTTCATCCTCGCCACAATAAATGATGACAGTCTGCGTAAATCCGAAGTTATCGTTCGTTTCATAGCAGATAGTCGCTTTGGTCACTGTGACAAAAAAGCGACATGTCACACAATTTCGACATTTCTATATCAACAGCAACATAACCTAATTGAATAGTTGAATTATTACTTAAACAGAACAAGAAATGGATATACAAAATCACACTGGTCACATATAAGGAAGTTCCAATGACAAAAAGAAAATCGATAAATATTTATAAATATCTTAATTGAACAACATGCAAAACCTAATAAACGTATAGGTCACTTGTCTAATTCTTCAGCTGTAAACCTGTTTGTAAATAATTGTAATAGAAAGAGTTAATCCCTATACTACAATATCAGATATAAGATTTACACAAACAATTACCGATTGAAATAAAAAATATTGTTATGGTTATGGAATACTAATATATAATTTAAAACATGTACAATTATCGATTGTTGTTGAAATAACAATTATTAATAATGTTATGGAATATTAAATATATAATTAACCTAAGCAATTATCGATTGTCGTTGAAATAACAATTATTGCTATTGTTATGGAATATTAAATACATAATTAACAGAAACAATTATTGATTGTTCTTATACTAATTAGAAATAATTGGTTTTACCTTGGATATACAGTATTCCTACCAACACATGTATAAGTGCTGTACATGGTACCTCCATGACGGTGTTCTGTTGGAACCACTACTGGTATGGTGTACCCAGTCAGTATGGTAGATATCATTGTAGATATAACGGTTGATAAGGTATACAAGGTTATACTGGGTATGTGCGGACTGATCAGAGTTCTAGATATCTAATGATCTGTCCATTATGCCTGTATTCCCTATTGTTCATTCCATAATAATCATTCAATGCAACAGACATGACTTAAGTAATGATATAGCTATTATTATTTTTTTTATTTCATAACGCTTCTTTATTATTCAAACATTATGAACTACATTTATCATTCTTAGCATGGAAATTCAAACTTTAAGGTATCGAGGGCTGGGTACGGTATATTTTACTATTTTTGTGTGTATCTCTCAGTATATGTAGATTAAAGGGTTACCAAAAAATGTCCCTTTGATAATCATTTTAATGTCAGGTGTTGAAATGAATTGTAAAGATTGAAAAATGCAGATTGAGAAACTATAAAAACGGAAAAAATTTTAAGATCGAGATCAAGATCTCGACGGGAAATATTGCGTTTTACTTCAGGAATATCCATATAAGTCGTTTCACATTCTTCGTTTCTGTTTTTATGTCTTTAACGCGCAAATCTTACTCCTTTGAAACGCTTTGTCTTAACTTATATATTTTCATGCATTTCTGCAGAGGATATTTAATTAAAGGCCCAATATCCGTATCTTTCTTATTTTTTTCATGATTAAGAAGAATGTTGAAAAAAAATCCTGTTGTAAATTATGCAGAGACAGGACTAAATCGAAGTCAAGATGAGCGATTATGATTCGGAATATTTTGATAAAAATCAAATAAATATTAAACTTCGCTAGGTGGGTCCCACTTAGTCAAACAGGCCGACGTTAGCCGACATTGTAACGTCGTTGCCGAGAACGTCATGTGACTACCGTAACTACGTAACATCTGTCCGAACTCTTCCGAAAACGGGTCATGAACTTTCCGACTTCCGTTCGGCAATAATCGTAACTTCTATGGTGACCAGTTTAAAATGAAAGCATGTTTACAAGTATCGACTTTCAACAACTGCTGTACCAAAGTTATCAAAAGGCATTATAGATATTCTTTAATATATCCTAATTTCGACTACATCTACCAGTACTAACAATATTGGAGTCAAATTTAACTTGAATTTTTGTTGATAGTTACGTATAGTGTGGCTTTAATTCCCTTGTTTAATTTATTTAGGGTCCAAAATAATGTGTTATTCAATATTGATGTTGAGTTTGATCATATCTAAGTTGTGTTTTTTTTAATGTGAAAAGCAATGCATTGGTACAGGTCAAATTTGTTGAGGGCAACAACGAAAGAAAAACTGAAAGAAAAAGTCTTTTTTAAAGTTCTGTTACCTCATTGAATTGTCCAACAGATTTGCTGTTTTCAGACGGCACAAGAGTAAAGACTAAATAATAGAATGTTTATCGTTAACACATTGAAGAAAATCAAATGAAACAAAACGATGAGTTATGGATTTTATTTCTTAATTCAGTATTAATGTTGCAATACCGTTAACAGAATTGTGTGGTAATGTATAAAAACGAGATAGAATTAATAAGTAATAACAGTATCTGATGATCACATTATCACAGTACGCTTGGGACACTACAAAATAAATATGGCCCACAATGATAAAGCAACCTTTAAAATAAATTTTCAAAATACATATGTACATAGGACGGAATGCGTTGCCTCGGGTAATAATAAATAGATGCTTAAAGTATCAGTTATAAATATGAAGTTTCCTGAAATTCATCAATACATTAATACACACATAATATATCATTTTAATAACAAAAACAAGTAAAATCTATGGAGACATGACATACTGACGTGACGTATAGTTTGGAAACATTTAAAAATATGTATTCATTCTATAAACGTCATTCGCTCAAATTTCTATTTACAACATGCCAACACTTAAATGCTAACATCAAACAAGCCTAAATTCTTTTTGGAGCATTATACATAAAACATATACATACAAAATACAGAAATAAAAGGTACGGACGTGATTATTCTCGTAACGCAATAGTCTATGATTGTATGATTGTTTTCTAATCCATCAGTATCGTCGAGCATGATGCGGAGGTATATAGATGAAGGGAGGGGGCACATCGTCTGGCCCTGAGGTGATAGGGGGTACGGTATGTTTCTGGTTATTAAGGGTTGACGGTACCCCCGGTGTGTGTGTTGGAGTTATAGTGTAGTTATGGATGAGCGGCGGTAGTCGAGTCCCAGGACCTAAACACATAGAATACAATGGGGAATGTTAAATCAAGAAATGAACCCAAGATAGAAAACATGGTATGTGGGATGTACCCAAACATTGTAAGTTTTACGATGTACACACTGTTGGTTACCATTAAATCGGAAAAGTGCAAAATAGAAGACATATCACTGCTTAAAAATATCAGAATATGTGAAGAAAACTTTTCACAAATCATTTGGAAATGAACGTTATGGAGGAAGGTAGAAAAAAAATCAGTGTATTTGATAAAGGCCAATTATTCGTTAAGTTTGCAATCATAATATTAATTTGTTCGTGCTTTTTACAGTGTATTTCATCAAAACTTTTGAGTTTCAATATGTTTATGAAGAAAAAAAACCACTAAAAGATAAAACAAAATCTGGCAACTATTATTTAGATAGGAAGAGAAAATAAACTATTAGATATTTTACAGCATTACCTTATTGAACTTACCAGCTTTATGGGGTTGTGGTTGAGTGCTGACTGCGGCGACTCCACCGGAAGTCCCCGGATATGGTTTTATAACAGCACCTTTCTGTGAGCGTTTATTGCAATGTTTAACCAGGCACACAATCGTCACGATTATTATGATAAGGATGATTACTCCTACTACACTGCCTACAACGATTCCAATAATGGCGCTGGAATAAAACGATAACATTCATAAGTAACGTTTATTTATAATATGATGTAACAATAATTACTACATATATAGTAATCATAGTTAACACTTGTTAATGATATTCTGTATTTGCATATTACAGAGTTAGCTCCCTTTGCGGGTAGGTATAGATTGTTACGTCATTATTTTGTGAGCACAATTCACGTCGTTCTCTCCGAAAAGTATGACATTATGCTCACAAACACAATCAATCACAATCAATACCTACCCGCAAGGACAGATAACAATGCAATATGCAGATACTGAAAATTAATGATTACACTAATCGTTAACGTCCCTTTTATAGTATGGCTAAAGTCTAAGCAATTACAGCGCACAGACATAAGTTATGTCAATTTGTGCAAATGGAAATAAAAGCATTTTGTGGTTGTGCTAATCAGCAGTTGCCACTAGTTTACGACATTGAAAATTTAAAAACACACACACACACACACACACACACACACACAACACACACACACACATACACATGTACACACACACAAAAAAACCCGAAAAACCCCACAAACACAAGAAGTTCCTTTACAGACAACATAAATGTCTTTATAATTACATGAGAGATTTCATAACTGTATATACGACAAAATCACAGTAGCACTTACCTTACAAACACAGTAATATGGTTGTAATTATGGCGTTTAAATTCCTAACATATAAATTAAAGAGAGCATTACGCTTGATTAAACGCATATATGCCTTTTGTGATTTAAATACAGAACTGTATAATATTTTATTGAGTCTCTGTTTAGTAAACTAGTTCGTACAGATAACATTAAATACACTTGCAAATTTTAGTTAATAAGAGCTGGTTATACGCTATACCATACTACTTCACAAACATGTTCTGTATTCGCTAAAAAGCTTTTTACTGGTGATACGAAGAATGATCTCGCATCAATAACACCCTTAAACAGCATATTTGTGTGCTTTTAATTTCTAAAATTGTTTAGGATTAGAACAATTATATCTAGAGGTAATTAGTTAAATGCAGAATTATGTGTTATTTCTGGGTAGGTATCGATAGTAACGTGATGATTTTGTGTGTCGCCATTTTCCAGAGACGCTTCTCAAACAAAACTGGAATTCGCAATCAATACCTACTAGGAAGGGTAGATAAATTTTGAAGATGTAAATGTATGATATTTGTATGTGAAAATTTGAGATAATTGTACCCATCATCCTCACAGCAGTTCCTGGTGGCCGCCGTACCACAACAAACATCTCCATCCACACACTGAAACGCGTAAGTAAGTGATGTCACGTCGTCGTATTTATAGCAGGTGGTCGCTTTGGACACTGTAAAATACAAATATATTGATATAAATTATTCCATATGAACAGTAGCACGACATGTTTTCACTTAATAAAATATTACATATTGAATATACCCACCTCAAACAGAACTAAGTGGTTGCTTTGGTCACTGTAGCAGCCATTCTGACCAAATTTTTTTATCATGACTCGATTTAATTAATGAAGCAAATGCCATATGAATGTCACGTAACAAGAAAGATCAAAGGGAACCTTTATAGTCAAGTAGGTAGTCTTACTTACATAGTCTTACGGGAAAATACACAAGTTAAACCCATCCAAATTCAATATATGTACTACCGGTGTTAGAACAAAGTATCGATTGCATCCTTGTAATAATCGGGATTAAACGTTGACCACTGGTGTCGAATTTTTAATAAATATTAGAAGTGTCATTTAGACTAGACTTACTCTTCTGAATCGTTTGGTCTGTCTTCCTGTGTATCTACAAGATATGGTTATTATTTTTTGTGTCTAGTTGTGGACATGTGGTTATTGTTACGCATGTACATGTAACTTACCATGAATATACACCAACCCGACCAACACCACACCTGCTACACCGGGTACCTCCATAGCCGTGTCGTGTTGATACCACTATCAGTGTTGTGATGATATGGTATACATCTGGTGGTTGTCATTGTGGTGTATCGTCAACTGTCGGTATTTTAAATCTGGTATAGATCTGTGGATCAGTGATAGTATTGGTATAATGCAAGTGCCTGCAAACTTAATTAATTACAATGTGAAATGGAACGTGATGAAGGTATTCATGTACTGATATTCACGATCTCTGAAGGAATGTATATATTGCATTGACTTTTCGAACGCTTTCATGCGAATCAACGAACGTCACGACTGTAAATCGATTACTGATTGATATTATATACATTACATATTATTCATATGGGATACCTACATCATTTAGCTATCTTAGCGAGAGATCTCCATTATTATCGTTCATTAATAAGGCAGATGCATAATTGGCTTTTTTTCTGTATCTCTTTTGGTGTATTTAGTAACAACTCTTATCTATTTTATTATATTTAAAAAAGACCAATTAATCATTTTCATCACGGTTTTGTGATGTATTGGCTTCAAACAGAGACTTAAACTACACAGGGATTCTAGAACTAGTGTGACAATCGAAACTCGTATCCTGACGTGCCCATTGGCGGGTATTAAATTCCAACTGGACCTGATTTTAACCTAGATTTGTACGATTTGAATAATAAATGACGTTTAGGACGCTTGAATATATATATATATATATATATATGTGTGTGTGTGTGTGTGTGTGTGTGAGAGGGTGAGGGTGTGTGTGTATGTGTGTGTGTCTATATTGTACTTGCACTGCTTGACCAGCCTTTTACAAATGTATTACTGTATCTGCATTCTGTCATTGTCTATCCGAGTAAAGATTGTAGGCATTGCTTTCTCTTACCCTAGACAAGGATATCAAGTTGTACCGCTGTGAGTTTTTTCTATCTCACTCTAGGATAAAGACAAGCTACGCGAGATCTTGCTCATCAATTTGATGACCACTCGCAGCAATAGTATTAAAACGTTATTCCCGCGTGCATAAGTGACACGTTTATTGGGGACACAGAGTAGTGCATGGAATAAGAGAAAAAGAACCATTCATCCTCTTAGGGGTGAGACCGGAGATTTCAACCATCGGGATAAGATTTTTAAGCTGCCAAACAGTCTGGACAGCCTCGTCTATATTAGAACCTAGACTTTAATTATCGAACACAATAGCTAGCTAATATTCATTTGTTTTAAAAATACATTACAAAACTTTAACACTGTGGTCTATGTAAAAATATTAAGTTAGGTTGTTCTCTTTAACAACTTAAGAATCTTACGCCCCTGGTTGAGATTCTCCTGTCTCATCCCAAAGAGGGTAAAAGACTCTATTAATCTACATGTGGTTTTTATGTTTATGCTTTGTCGTCCATAAATAATTACTATTTACTTTTCGTTAAAGTCTTCTAACTTTTGGATATTTCTGATTTATTCTCATGTATTCGGTATATTGTAAATACAATTTGTTACAACATCAACATTTCTTGTTATTTTAACAATTTCTAAAGGTTACAAATACAGTCTGTGAGAATAGTGAATATACTTACATAATAATCCACCTGTTCGACACATTTCAAATATTTTTTTCGAGCACTCACGACTCGAATCAAAATAAATATCTGTAGATTGTTTGTGGTTTAAATTAATTCAAACATAATTGCTTTGAAGCCTTTTAGAAACCAGTAGGGGGAAAAATCAACACGTCAAAGCTGACTTTGTAAATTTTAATATTTTAATTCGTCATTATTGTAACAGTAACGATAACAGAGTTGTTGCGTGGTAGTCATAAATATAAAATGATAAATAAATAAAGTATCACAATGCATTCGGACCATACTAATATCCCCACATTGAAAATATAACCATATACATTTTCACAATGTTGTAGACTGGACGGAATTCATTATTATTTCATAATTTGTGAAAGAGTACATATACGAATCACATATTGGCTCTAAGAATATAGCTTGCCACTTTTATCAAACAACAAAGAAAATGTTAATATGACTTGATGCAATCACAATTCAGTTTCCATGCAAACCAAATAATAAAACTACTCGCATTCCATTCATTATATTACTTACGTTTGCGTAACTTTCATTCTACAACATGCAGGTATCAGTACATTTAATTAATGACCCATATGGACATATATCATTTTAATTCCCTTGATAATAACATAGTTTACCAGCTTTAATAGTGCATTTAGTACATAATGTTTAATATTTTGCAGTAAATCTACATTGTATGTATACGATATGTAATGAAAAAGTTTTTTGTAGCAGGTAACCGTTCGGAGAAAAAAGTTATTGAAATATGCACTATAGTAGTATACTCCGTATCCAAATATATCCAGTCCCTATAATCAAATTAGTTACATAGAAAAGCTGTTTTTAAATGCTGTAAAATACCAAGCATACATTTAAGCAGAAACATATATACACAGAGATTAGCAACTTCGCCATTTTTACGATAGGCAGATGTACCTCTGTATGCCCCTAGGGGCTTTTTGATAAACTCTTAAATAGTTAAATACAGCAGAATAACTTTGATATGTTATAAAAGTTAAGTAATTTTCAGATGGTTCGAGTACGATTTTGGACAGAAAAAAAATAATATTTTAACTTATATATTAATTGAGCAAAATGCACTTCCTGTTTTGAATGCCTGATTTTCGAAAAAACAGGTAAAATTGCTCATTTTCATACTTTCAAAAATCATATTAAATAACATCAATTGGGAAACTGATCACATCAAACCATGATATCACGTTTAAACTTTGTGTTGATGCAAAAATATCATGTTTAAAAGAATACACTTAAAAGTAGTAAGCCAAGGGAAAATGCCTATAAACTGGAGGTCCCGCTGCCTGTCAACATAGACAAAGAATGAGTTTCCAATCTCTATGTATATATGTTTCTGATTTAAGACGAAGAAAACGATTATAAAGCGTGCAATATATCTGACCAAAGTTTATGTCTAATCAAAATACCTCATAGCATATATAGCATAAAATGTGTCCCTCAAGCACTTTTCTCACTACAGAAGAATGTATATACATAAAATGTGTCCCTCAAGCACTTTTCTCACTACAGAAGAATGTATATACATAAAATGACTCCTGAATGACGTAGTTCTGCAATTTATGTATCACTTGAACTAACAAAAATATGTTTCGTCCTGGTTTTTTTTCAACCCTTCCTACATGTTTTATCTTATAGGCCAATGTTACAAGCGCTACATGAACATTATATTTATATGATTAGGTCGGGTGGTAGGTGTGGACGCTTCCCGAGAGTGTCCGGGGCACTGATGAATAAGCCATGCGTGTCGACTGTAATCACGGTTCCCGAGGGGTCGGGGTACTGATAGACAAGGGTGTTGGGGTAGGAGGAATGTAAGCCAGCCGTGTCGACCGTAATATCTGTTGTTGTTTCCACACAGGTAGACGGTAAAATTCAGCGCGGCTGTGGCGCATGACGTCACAGAACTGTTTGTCCGTCAGATGGAACTGAAAAATTAATCAAACAATTGTAAATTGATCAATCAAGTACGATAAAAGTCAATATTAGTATCGACATTAAACAATGAAAAGAAATACCTACATGTAAATGACGACTAATGACACGATCAAAGCTTCATCATCGTAACAACGACAGACGTAAATAACATTTATATTTGTAGCGAGACTTAAAAAAAGATGTTTAAAACGGAGTTCTTGGAAACAAAGCGTTCTCTATATCATCATTGCCGCCAAAAACATATCAAGGCAAGTTCGATCCTTAGTCATGTCACAATAAAATGTCAAAAAGTAATTGAATTATCAACAGCATTTACTGGTAGAGTGATGTTTATGCGAAGAAGACATGACTTAATACTCGTATATTTTTCGTATATTATAAGTAGGTAAACAAATCGGCATCTAATAAGAAAGATACAAACAAAATACCTGAATATCAGACCGCATAAAAGTAAAATAAACAAATTGTGAGATAAAATCATATGTAAGTATTTCTATAAGTTGTGAAAACAGCGACATCAACATCGTTTTATATTCAACAACATTAAACATGTATCGTGCATTTTGTGTGACAAAGTATTCACCTCTCTGTGCTGCTCATCTACATCCTCTGGTTGTTCCTCACGCAGGAGAAGGCGGTAGTCGTGTTTAGGATAATTCATGTAGGTCTTATCAACCAACTGAAAGAGAAACAAATGTTCTTTATGATTGCATAAACGTCATGTTTGTCTATATCGTACAAATAGTATGTTGCTGAGGCAGAAAACCTTAGAAAAAAATCTGCAAAATTACATTGGACATATTCATAATTATTGGCAGTTAACATGAGTTGTCGCCCCTTACCTGTTGTTCTGTGTCTATCTGTGCATTCTCCTGACGAATTCGTTTTCTAACCATGTCATATTTATCTTTGCCCTGAAATACACGTAACAACAAAATAACGTTACACAATTTATATTTACTAATCTAAAGAGTTAAAATGGGCAAAAAACATTGTAGTATATGGAGTCTAAGCATAATATTTCACTCGGTAAATGTATCCATTTTGTTCATTTTATGTTACACTTTTAGACTTTCAGATATGTATTATCACTAATAGCCAAGATGTTGACGCTAGCCGAGTTCACGAAGAAACAAAACCGTTTGAATGCACACCAGGAAAGGACGATGGCTGACATCTAGCACACTAATCGTAAAAGCAGGCACTGGTCAGAATAGATAACGGTGGAATATCTCGGTCAACAAAAATAAGAGCGATAGGATGAAAAAATTAGAGGGTATTGTTATGGGATACGAAGGGAGAATACGTACACTGTATCCATTGCAAGACCATCGCCTGAAGTATTTTGTGAATGTTTCAGATTCATTGTTCTGAGATGTCATCCAAACGTGCACCGCGTCAAACCTTCTTCCTGCTGGATCTTTAAGCATATAGGCCTAGATGTGCAACGGAAAAACAGATTAGTACACAATATCTGGTTATTATGTCTTTGATATTTTTATATTTCATGTTGGTGCTTGAAATCCATTTGGAATTATCAAAACACCTTCGTCATTTTCTTTGTACAAGTGAAATTAAACAGTTAACGATCCAACCTACCTTGATTATATCGTATGCCCGAGAGCTTACAGTGTCGTCCACCGAGGAACCTATCCATAGGTACACCTGTAATATGGCAAAACCAAAATGTTTCAAAACATCTACTGTGGTCATTTATTTTGTGAAACGTAACTTTAGCCTTACTCGTGATGTTCAATTAATATTCAACCTTTAAATATATAAAGCACTACTCCACTAGTATCGATGTTTGATTGCACATAGTTTGTAAGAACCTGCATTGGTTGGCTAAATGTTGTAACTTTATAAAATGTAAAAACAAAATAGAAAATGTTTCAGGAAGAAAAGCGACAGGAAAGAAAAAAGATATATAAATGACCACACAATTTGTTCAACATCTTGTGAAAGCTTACTCACCAAATCAAAAGTATCTAGAATGAATATATTTGCGTCCGTCAAATCCTACAAAAAATAAAGTCAAATACACTTGTCATACCGTAAAAATGTATCGGTGATTCTGGGTTTTGTGAGACTAAATTGCATAAGCTTTTTACAAGCAGACTTATATTAGGGCGCGTGAGTACAAGGGAGATAACTCCCACTTTATGATTGTCACAAAAAACAAATTGGTGAATTTCAAATATAAAATTCAATTTCGTAGATGCTTTTCTTGTGTTAATCATGTGTTATTCTTAAGAAGGATAAATTGTTTCCTAATAGTCAATTAAAGCAACTAAATGAAAGGCCAAAACATATTTTACCTGTTGCGTGAAATTGTCGATATCATTAAATCGGTATTGGGAGTCTGGTCCCACGTGACAGATTACCATCCGGGGAGGGCGGCGTTCTAGTTTCTATAAATAACAGAAAACAATAAAAATATGGAATACACATAATCTTTCACTACAATCATCAATATAAACCCTCTTTTTAGATAATATATTTTTTTTCATTTAAAAGAACAAAGAGATCATTTAAACAGACTATGTTAACCTGATACTGATTACTTACCTCTTGAGTAAAATCCTTTGGATAAACTTCTTGTGCTCCCATCA
Source organism: Argopecten irradians irradians (assembly GCA_004382745.1). NCBI lineage: Eukaryota > Metazoa > Mollusca > Bivalvia > Pectinida > Pectinidae > Argopecten > Argopecten irradians. The sequence continues at coordinate 1,217,150 of SAYR01004239.1, forward strand.
TGTCCCAAAAAGTGTTACCCTCTTTGCCTTCTGTTACGATATCAAAGGTGTACATTCTGAAAATTACAATAAAACGTTAAATGAAAAGAAAGCATACCCACATTAAAGATTACATAGTAGGAATTAAGTGTTATTCAACATATGATCAATGTATTGTTGCTTTTGTTAATTGACACATTTTAAAATAATCTTACCTGGAAGGATTAAGAAATCCCAATAAGTTTTTGGCATACTCTCTTTCAGGACCGCCTGATTTCTGTAAACAATAGAATAAAAGGAATGCATTTTTAAGCTATATCAAAAACAAAAACTTCAAATAAAAACAAGTCACAAATGTTCAATTAAATAATTCTTACCTTTCCATACCATAGATAGCACCCGGTGTCCGTCGTGACAACGAAAGAAGCTGACGTGTTCAGCCATTCGGATGTAGCAGGCACCTACAACGTCATATCAGAAATAATGATATAAACATGAATAAAACAAAAAAAAAACCTAAACGGGAACCGACCGCTACATTTCAATGCAAATTAAATTATTGATAATGCAGACAATGTTGGCATATGAAATTCTACAATACAATGATGTGAACCTTCTCCTCACCTGTTGTACCCGCATACTGCCATTCTCTAACTCTCTTATACAGAACATCTGTCGGTCGGTAGGGTTTTCCTGAACATCCTTGTCGTACTGTAAGGAAATATTAAATTCGATGTAAACATCAAGAAATCACGCACCATGTAAAGCATGTATCATCATTTTATGGTATCAAAAGTACAGTACATGATTATCGACGTTGCTTTAGACAAATTCATCCAAAAGGACACTAAATGTATCGTATTGAACTTAGTTAACCAGAATGGTTGTCATGGATGTTAAATAATATTTCTGGAATACTTACCACAATAATACTGTTCTGGATAGTTGTCATAAAGTGTGAAGGCTCTTTTTCATCTAGCACTCTGATCTGCAAACATACGAAAAATTAGATAAAGTAATTAGGCAGCAATTCCTTCATTATTATTTATATTATTGATATATATGAAGTCGTAAAGGCGTCTACTTCTAACATAAAGAATTCGTAATTGCTTACTATTAGCAACTTAAACAAGCAATATTTGTTGGCAGAATTCGGAAAAAACACGATGTGAAGTACCTCTGCAATTAATGTTCACTCAGCACTGTTGGATGTGGTTCTATGTTACGAGTTTCATTAATTGTAAAACAAAAAAACTTTCCTACTCAATTGATGTTCACTCAGCACTGTTGGATGTGGTTCTATGTTACGAGTTTCATTAATTGTAAAACAAAAAAACCTTCCTACTCAATTGATGTTCACTCAGCACAGCTGGATGTGGTTCTATGTTACGAGTTTCATTAATTGTAAAACAAAAAAAACTTCCTACTCAATTGATGTTCAATCAGCACTACTGGATGTGGTTCTATGTTACGAGTTTCATTAATTGTAAAACAAAAAAATCCTACACAATTAATGTTCACTCAGCACTGCTTGATGTGGTTCTATTTACGAGTTTCATTAATTGTAAAACAAACAAACTTCCTTCTCAATTAATATTTACTCAGCACTGCTTGATGTGGTTCTATGTTACGAGTTTCATTAATTGTAAAACAAAAAAACTTCCTTCTCAATTAATTTTCACTCAGCACTGCTGGATGTAACCATATCCATTACGAATTTCATAATTTGTAAAACAGAAAACCTTCCTGATAAATTAATGTTGCATATCATCATACAAGACACTTACAAGGACACATTTATACCCGGTAGTTCTGTTCATTTCTAAAACCAGGTCCGTCGTTTTTTGTTGGACACTTTCCGAACTTTTCGATCCCTGAAAGCAAAAACTGACATGTATAATTTGATACTTAATACAAAGAAATAAATGAAATAAGAAAAGAAAATTAACATTTGTGAGATATTTCTTCTTGATGATGGTGTTTGGGGGAAGAGGGAGCAAATGGCAAAGAAGAGGGTCCCAAATGTTTTAATTTTTTTCTTCCACTCTTTGAACTACGAATCGGTTATATGAATTAAAAAAAAAAAATCCTATGATTTAATCTCATACGTACCAGCCAATAGTAGAGCAGGGTGTGTACATTGTCGTCTGCTTCCGTTATCCTATGTCTGATGACATAACAGTTACCATTCACAAAAACGCCGTGTTGATCCCATGGTACATGTTCGAGACTATCTCCATCCACACGCCATAGCTAAAAGATATTTACATCAAACGAGGGATGAAACTTAAAGTACTGCAAGATCGTATAATTGATGCATTGAAAACATCTAATAGGCTTGAAAAAATGAGATGTTCTAGATCTGTTTAAGTTTCCAGTATTCGAAACGCAAGCTGCAAACACAATGGAACTTTACTCTTACAAAGACATTTTCTTAAAGGTTTTTTTCTCCCTGATTATTGTTTACTAAAGAATTAAAATCAGATTTGACTGACAAAATTATCATTATACCTCCGTTTCGGGATCGCCATCCGGAAATACGTCATCGGACCAATGTTCATTCATCTTTGCAACTGTCCTGTTGTCTTTTGTTGAGAATAATGCTCTTTCTAAATTAATAACAAAAATTTAAACAGAGACATTCAAAGGTATCTAATCAGTATAAACAATTTCGTTAATATTTTATGTTTACGTTTATATTCTATACCATTTTTGTTAACATTAATGACAAATCGTTTTGTCATTATTATGTCTGGATTGTAAAAGTTTCCCATACATTCATTACGTACTCACCTATGTTACCTATGCTGTACTTTTTCGTTAATTGTCGACGTTTTGTTTCCTTCTCTTGCCAACCAAAGAAATTTTTCTTGAACTCTCTTGGTTCATGGTCCTCCCTTAACCGACAAATCGTCATTGTTGTGGGATAACATCTATGTTCGCAAAACGCCTAAAAAGAGCCACATTGCATTGTTTATTTCTTGGTAGATCTACATTTTTTGTGTGTAAACCTGCGCTAGTTTCAAAATTTATCCTGCCGAAAAATGCATTAAACTTATACTGGTGATAATTTCTTTCTAGAAAAATTCAAATGTACATATTTTAGATGGTGTTCAAGATACGAGTACTTATTGATACAAAGAGTCACCCATTTAAGTGAATATTGGTTAAAATAGATATGCGTAGTAACGCACTGATTTTGATTCAAAATGAGTTAATTTGTAAAAAGATATCAGTCTTTCGGTACGTACATACCTTGCCTCGTAGTAGAGCGTTACTAACAGATCCTTCACAGGCCGCCTGTCCCACCCATACATATAGGGGGGAGTTAGGTCCACGGTCTAACAGGTAGCTATCCTAAAACAGGAAATAAAAAATACCTTTTATTCTCAAATCATACCAAACCCATGCATACAGGGGGGGGGGGGGAGTTAGGTCCACGGTCTGGGGGGGGTCGGGGGGATGGGGGTGTTGTTAGGTCCACGGTCTAACAGGTAGCTATCCTAAAACAGGATATAAAAATAACTTTTATACTCATATCATACCAAACCCATAAATAAAAGGGGGAGTTAGGTCCACGGTCTAATAGGTAGCTATCCTAAAACAGGAAATAAAAAATAGCTTTTATACTCAAATCATACCAAACCCATACATACAGGGGGGAGTTAGGTCCACGGTCTAATATGTAGCTATCCTAAAACAGGAAATAAAAATAACTTTTATACTTAAATCATACCAAACCCATATATAGAAGGGTGAAATTGGGTCCATGGTCTAACAGGAAATCATAAAGCAGGAATTATCAAAGCAACACGTTTGATAATTTGTTGACATATGAATCCATGTGCTTACGTTTGGCATGCTCCATGATACCCTATTCCCTTCAGAAGTAAAACAGCTTTGATAATACTGACGTAAACTATTTCACAATTATCGTATATTTTAATTCCGTGGTTGGCCATCGTTTTACACTTACCCTTCGAACGAGGTATTTGTGGTGTAAAGGACATCGTGATGCCTCTGGCATGTCATACATAACTTTGGGTCCGCTGACTCTGTTAACATTAAAGGAACAATGTCACTACTGATGCAACATACGGTCCAACATTATTCTAGAAAATGAAAATCTGAGTTACAATTGCCAAAACAGACATTGAAGAATAATTAGATTATCCAAGTGTTTATGTGAGTATCAATTCAACTGCTTTTATGTTCCATCATTGAATATATGAGTTATATTTTATGTATCGTTTCGTCTTATTTAAGCATTTAACATCTTTCAGTTGGCATTCATAAGGGCTATGGATGCCAACTGAAAAATGTTCAATGCTTATATTTACATTTGACTACAATGTTATTGTGAAATGCCAAGGGATTTCGCACGCATTTTTATTGAATAAGTCTTTTGTTCAAAGTAACATTCAATAGGTAAGTATAACAAGTAGTTACAATTTATATGTGAACTTCCGGACTGACCTATGAAGTGTAGTATTCCGTGTACCGTCGCCTGAAACTATATCAGGTTCAGAATAGCCATTGTCGCTTTGGATTGAATGACCATTGGTCAATGGCATGTGACCATTAGGGAGCTTCTTTTTGAAAGCACTGTTCATCCCCTCGTCATTCTCATCTGCAACAGAAAATATTAAAAAAAATGTTTATTCAGTCATTTGAAAAACGCTTGTTCAAAAATGTACAATGAACATACTCTACATTAAGTGACGACCAAATTGAAAAAAATGATCACAGCTCTATCGTCTAATTAGTACACAAATTTCAATATCATTATATGGTGACAGAATTTATACGGCATGTAAAGAATATCGTAGTTAATGTTTTGGTGACTGGATTATACCTGTTTATACCTGTATACATTTCAAACATTTGTTTTAAAACTATTTGCATTGATATCCGGTATTGAATTTAACTTTATATTTCATTTTCTATCAAAGGCAATCTTCAGTGAATATATAGTGCAAACAATGTGCATGAAGTTAATTATTTTTTCCTCTAGTAAAATTACTTAAAAAATGACCAAAGGTTCTCCCCACTTACCTATCACTATAATGTGAGCGATGCCCTTTCTCTGCATGTTACGGAATTTCTTTGCCAAATTAATTGCCTAAAATAAACAAAACGAACAGTTTTGTAAATTGCTGCTGTAATAAATAGAACAAAAACTATCTAGAAATAGTTCATTGATAAGTTACCTCTATGGGGCGATACTGATTAGTAATAAGGGGAAGTAAAGAAAAGGTAAATATATATTACTCCTTGAAATATGTCAATGAATATGACGAGGACGGTTTTACTAAAAAGATACCTACCTTTAGCCTTGTGTTGTACGGGCAGTCTGATCCTACCCACACATACATCCTGGGGTGACCATCTAGTATACAGGCTGACGTAGGATCAAGGGCGTCAAGGGAAGGTTCCACCTGGTTACGGATAACAACCATATATAGTCAGACTATGAAATGAGTCTGTTCGTAGAGGTCAAGTTTTTAGGTCATCTGACCCGAAGGGTCAGGATGACCTATAGTCGTCATGTTTCGTCCGTCGTCGTCCGCCGTCCGCCGTGCGCCGTGCGCCGTGCGCCGTCCGCCGTCCGCCGTGCGTTAACATTTCACATTTTGAACTTCTTCTCAAGTTCTACCAGTGCGATTTAGCTGAAACTTGCATGAAATTATCCTGACATGGTCCCGACAAAGTGTTGTTATTTTTCGGGTTGATTTGAAATCCAAGATGGCCGCCACAGCCGCCATCTTGAAAACACATTTTGAACTTCTTCTCAAGTTCTACTGGTGCGATTTGGCTGAAACTTGCATGAAATGATCCTGACATGGTCCCGATAAAGTATTGTTACATCTCTGGTTGATCACAAATCGAAGATGGCTACCATGACACTATATCTAATTAATTTCCTATATGTTTAGGCCATTGGGCCTCTTGTTTGAAATAAAATTTGTTGAAAGAAATTGAAAATGATCCTGACATGGTCCTGACAAAGTGACACCATATATAATTAATTTTACTATTGCCAAGGTAGTCAGATGACCGTTAAGGCCCTTTGGGCCTCTTGTTGTTTTCTAATTTCAATTTTTATCTTATAGTATATAGTACTATACAACAAAGTTCTGTACAAAACTAAAATAAAACGGAACTTCATTCGTATTATGAATACATTTAAAGCAGATATTGAACATTGAAAACACAATGAAAACATTTGATGTCTTCAAAGCATATGTATATTTGATAATTACAGTAAAGTGACTATCGATAAATATTGCAGAACTACTTACACAAACGGCGCGGATGTACTTCCGGCCCATCACTCTGTACATTCTTTTAACATAAGCTGCTGCTCTGCTTACCGTCGTCTTTGGTTTACTCTCAATATATCTACATACGAAGCAAATAATATTAAATGAGTGTAATTCAGACATAAGCAATCGCACGTATATTACACTTGTTAGAGGTTATTTCATGAAATGTTTCAGGTAAGAAAAGGAAAATGTTTTACTCACATTACGCCCTCCGGAAAGAGCTTCAGAAAACAGGTGGATTCATGACTTTGAGTCTGAAATATTGAGGGAAACTGGTCACATTACTGACAAAAAATGGTTTGAATGCAATCATCGATTGATACTCACAGCATACCTACATACTAAAGTGACGTTTTAAAGGTATAGAACGTTACAGAAATGTAAATTGAATAATGTTTAGATCAAATAAATGTTGTTAAATAACTTACTTCTTTAGAAAACAGTGTGGCATAATTCAGGATTTTGTCAAGTTCATGTGCTTTCTGTTCGATCAGTTTTACTTCCGCCTGCAACAGATGAGAGATCATCAATAAGTCTGTTAGCATTATCTCATGGTATATAATGATTTTTTTTGGATGTAAAACATCATAAATTGTGATGACAAACAAATCTTATGTTAAAGGAATAATCTAACAAAGACAATCATGTCTTAGTATAGTGTAAGGGCCGACAACGGTCTACAAATGAGTACTGCTGCCATTAAAATTGTTTTCCTTGCATTAATTACCATGTCGTTTTCCCTAACAATATGGCGCCAAACTCACAACAGTACGATTTTGTTTACAATAGGTATACATCAGTAGATATATCTTCAATATACAAATACAGAGTAACACGTAAATTCTCATTAGTTATCACCAGGACGTGAACTTGACACGGAATACCTACCTCTGGACACATAAGACCACACCAGTAGTGTAATGATGTAACTTCCTCGGCATCCACCTGTAAAACAAGAGGAAGTGTAGCATTGGTCAACGGATGAAATATTTAATTTAAGTTCTGTCAATCTGATTAAAACACAGATCCTTATAACCACTCCGACCTTTATACCACGTGTAATTCAGAGCAAATACAGTTTCTACACCTTACAACATCAATTGAAAATGTCTTTTCGCCCCAGTATACATATACAATTAGCTTTGTTGTGTACTTCGGGCGAGATGGCTACAAACACGAAAATAATTTGGACAGTTTTTTCAAACTATTTCGTCCCCAGTCAAGATTCTGGCAGTGCCAATTTGATTGGCCATTTCAAAAGGTCATCTTGACGTGACCTCTAATGGGATGTTCTCAGATCCTCTTATCCAACGTAGTGATAATAAGGATCTGTATTTTAATCAGATTGAAGTTCTGTATAAGTGCTTTAAAAAGTCAGTTTTCTCTCACACTGTAAATCGTTGGTTATACAGTTTAGAGAGTGTAATTCAGAATCGGGGACTAGACACGGTTCTCTACTTTCCAGACTAGTAGGTCCGATGTACAAACATAATATTGTTCACTAGGTTATATGGTTTATACCAAAACTAAAACCTACACTAAAGTTTAGTGTTTATTAAAATTGTAACAATCATATTATAAACAATGCTGATGCATCTCAAACCTTTAGAACAACGTAGGCCGCTCCTTCATGGAAGAACCCATGTTCCTGTTGATCGACTTTCACCACTTTTACTTTGTTCTGTAACACAATTTATTGAGATGAAAATAAGTTATATCAAAACGATATATGACAAGCATGGAACTTATATTGTTTAAGGAAATATACATTTTTGCAAAAAAATATGAACAAGTGATACTATTGAAGTTTTTCATTCATCTTTCCGCTTGATATGCGTCATTGTCAAATCGCGGTCAACAGTTTTCGATCGTTAAAGCAAATTCCATTTAGAGCATTTATGAGATGCGGTTAATTCAGATATAACTTTTGCATACATGCAATTACTCGAAAATTTAAATAAGATTGGTAGAGGCATATAAACATAATTTTGCATTCTTTTATTGTATCCAAACATAATTGGCACATTATCAATATTTACTGAAAAATCCTCATATAAGAACAAATACAGATTGTTTGAAAAATAAGATCACCGTTGAAATATGTACGTGTTCAATATGCGTTCATCAATATCGAAACACATGTGCAGCACAATTACAACGTTGCTGATTCATCAGATATTTATAGGTTCTGTCACTAAAGCATGAATTCCCATAGAACGCGCACACGCTAGCGCCCATGGAACTATATTTAGGTGTATTATCAAGTGCCGAAATCGGGTGACGAATTCAAAAACAATACACTATGCTAACCGAGAATGCATGGTCCCACAAGAGAATTATGAAACAGTTCTCAGGGGTTTAAATCTAATCTTATACGAATTGTATCTATAATGATTGCTGTGGTTTCTTATCTACCCTAATATTATAATTTAACATTACAATCTTGTCATCTGTGTCGCTTTGAGGTTTAAATGTACAGTTGTGAAAATTCCTATGCCTACAAAGCGTACTACTGACCCGGGTAATACTCGTCTGTAGATCGTGTTACACTTGCCGAGGTAAAGACGCAGTGGACCATGGAATTGCTGGCTACAAGACCTGAATACTATAATGGTTTACAACAGGTTTCGTGGTTATCTCTAAAGGAGATTTATTAATAATCATAAAACCAATTATTTCACACGATACCTAATTATGATATGTGTATATCGCAGCTAGGAGACGGTCGCTCACTTAACAAGAATTCCACGTGAATCATTTTAGACAGAGTCAGTTGCGTTATGAAACTGCGATAAACCCTTCGATATTGAGTCATAATATTGAATTTAGACTCTGTGCTAGACTTTATGACAGGTATGACGCAAGATTATGGACGCAGTACGTCCGGAGATCAGACGTCCAGTCATCAGACGAAATAAAGGTGTCATAAAATGTCATAATTGCAATGTTGGTTTATTTCAGGTATATAAATAACATCAATATGGAGGCAATTTTGACCATAAATAACCATCACATCCCTTTTCCGGATACTGCACAAGTCTTTGTCAATCAAGTATAATAAAGATTTCTAAGATATTGCAAAGATATTGTACAATAATAAAATTTTAACATTCAACACAAAACATATTTAATTATAAAAAAATTAAAATCAGTCATAAAATATAACACTTATTATCCAGTAATCACTCAAAAAACGGATACGTACCTCTATTCGCCATACTGTCATTCCCATCACATCCTTGCTGACCTCTAGAAAGGCGGGGTCTATGGACCGAAAGCTTGAGCTGGTTTCCCTTCCAGCTGCTGACGTCATTGTGTGGCTCTTTGATTGCATGGTTTTACCGGTAGACGGTCGACTCCTAGCGTAGGCACTGTAAACCCGTTCACTAATGAGAGTTGGACTTTTGGCATACAACCGGATGGGAGATGACCGACCAGTAGTGCGACTGTACGGTCTATCCCCTTGGGCTTGATTTCCGGGAGGACCGGGCACACGGACAGTCGCCCGACTTGTTGGCCGATCGGAAGGTTTCTTCTTTGCGCTTCTTGGTCGTGTTGCTGAAAGGATAAAAAATATGAAATTAAACGTCGTTTACATCCTTAAATTACAATGATATCCCCTGTCCATGCAATTTTAATCGAAATATAATGACTAGGAACAATGGTGTTCTAAAGGTAATTCTTCGTAGAGAGCAACTCAGAATTCTTCATATTCCCTTCTGTTCTAACATGTTAGATGGCGAAGTTCAAGTTTCTACCTGGAACCATATACAATTTGGGTTCCATGGAGAGGGTTTTCTTCCCCGTATGGTCTGGGTATCCGAAACAATGTTAACGTGCTAAAATGTATATCACTATACTGGTTGGCGCCCTTCGCTACAAGATTCTTTCACAGTTGAAATACAAAAAATAAACCTAAACCATGGCAAGGGGTTCCAACTGAGCCAAGTTCTGGTACAATCCTTGGAGACCTTCACCTCCTGGCAATGGTAGCAGACATACTAGCGCCATGGCTGTGAGAGGTTTACATATCCAATGGTTGTACTACACTTTATGTGTTATATATCTATCTATCTAGAGTATAGATGGGTCATTAATAGAGCATGTCTTAACGCATATCATATTTCAATGAAATCAATATGTTCCACATTTTAATAAATATGTAAAAAAGCTAAGCAACGTTTGTAAAGTTTCAATGACAACACCTCATTATAAGATCCATAACGGGAAAGTAACTATTCTGTAAATGCCTCAATATTACCTGAATATATGAATGATTCATTCGATGCACTATCCGTAGTGGCAAACCAAGAATGTTCAGTAATTCTTATTATGATTTGCAGCTAAATCACCCATGAATAATGGATGATGTTCTGATGTTAACGTAATAAATACCAGTTGACACGAATCCATTTAAAACTGTGTGTACCCCGCCGTATCCATCACACTGGTATAATAACACATATAATATACAGTTAATGACTAAAATAACCACAATTGTTCAGTCAAGTATGACTAAGATCAATTAACAATGTTCTAACGTTAACATTTTTGGGAGAAAGTACTTTCCAATATATCGCAGTGTTTTAGTGCAGACTAATTAATGCAACTGTGTATGACAGATCACGTGAAAGATTATATCACATAATGTTTTCAATTTCAATAACGGGCGTGGTTACATTCAAGACACAAAATGGTTTGCTTAGGGTAAGTACTGATGACTCAATACTTTAAAAGTTTTGACATCTTTCAAATATTGGAATAATAAGTAAAACAAGTGTATAACACTCACAAAAAACTACGATTATGCTGATAAAAGTAAAATCAAAGACAGGTAATAAGTAAAATTGTATAAATAGTTTTCTCGCAACAAACATTAGATAAACCTAATAACAGTCACTTGATAACGCTACCAATGCTTTTTATGTATTATGGCTCGTCATTTCTGCATTGCATATGCTTTGATTAATATACATTTAAAAAAAACAATATTTAACCTATCAATATATGTATTACGTTATAACATTACCGGTATTTATGTTTAAACTGATATCCAAGCATAGAATCAGAACCGGATGAGTAATAAATAAAAGATTTTCCATATTAAATTTGATGTCTAATTAGAATGCAATTAAACTCATGTGGCATACCCTATCATGAAACCAATAAATAACAAATTGACAAAAAAAAAAACATAATCAAAATGCATTATCGAATAGCTTAAGGGTTAGTGCAAATACAATTTAGACGGTACGGAGACAACAAGGAGAACAGACCCAGTCATTCATGAGGAAATTCTTACTTGATCGACCACACCTACCACACATTTAAAAAGGCGAAGCTTATAGCAACAGTGAAACATACTATATTTGACAATTTGAATACCTGATCAGATATTGCTAAAAGAAACGGATACTTTCGAATGAGAGCATTCAGTCGACTGTAACACTTTCCCGTAGTATTCACAAATTCTCAAGTGTATACATACGAGGAAAAGAGGGAGGAAAGAGACAGAATCAGGACGAATTTTGACTTTTTCGATATTTACATCATTCTTATGCAGATGTTTTACCATAAAAAAGTGAGGTAAAATGATCTAACAATATATAGGTTACAGGAAAGTAATGTCTCGCCATAAATAATTTAGTGTAACAACTAATCAATGTCTAATTAGTATGAAATTTAATATCATAGAAATTGTCGTTTGGAAATGTCGAGGAAAAAGAAGCAAAATCTAGCATCACTTCAGGTGCACAAGTGACAAATTTTATTTTGCTGAACTCATAATCTCAGGTCTCTTATTAATATGGAGGCCAATCTTATAAAGAAGTAAGTAGACATATTATTTATTTGTTTACACTAGGTAAATGTATTCTTGTATTAATGACATGTCGGTTTGTGTCTATGTCCCAAACGTCAACCGAATTATCTATGATATAAAAAAATGATGAGAACACCTGTTGTGGAGCATCATATATCGGCGTTTTGTCCCGGCTTACTCTCCAGTAATAGCACGCTATCATGTAATATTGTAATGCCGTATAGCATTGTCCATCTTATATGAATACAAATAAGTGTTTAAAATCAACAAAAGAAATGATCTACTTTACACTGAATGATATCTTTAAAAAATTTAAAATCCAGGACAAGACCTTTGGAGAGAATCCATTCTGGAAGGGAACCAATTATTATCTTAGAGGTGGTATCACCTATTCAAACGAATGTTTAACGTTTCCATATACCCAGAGACAGAAACAACAGTTGTTAATATTTCTTTATAAGGATTATGTGTTATACATCACTCAATTGACATATACCTATCTTTTTCAGTTTTCTTCATCTTTGTCTATAGAACCATACCTTCTCATCAGATCCGTATCCACATTCCAAAAGTAAATTCGTCAACAATCGTGTGTAATACTTTCCCGTGTAAAGTTTAGGGTTTGGACGAGACAGGCCTAAGTGATATTAAGACATGCAAATTGTGTTTTTATCACAAATACATATTTATGAAGTCTTGTTTGTGCCTTGTGCAGGGAGAACCGTCTAGAATGCCGTCCAAACAACAAACACACACAAGAAGGAATTTTAACATGATAATGGACGAAGTGATCGGCGAGAATCACTAATGGAAAGTTGATGGAAGGGAGGCGAGCTTTCATCCCTACAGAATAATTATTTATCGATATATCATAAGTATTAAATGGCCAGAGGTCCTTAGTGTTAATGTTGTGGGCCAGGGTAAAAATTCACACCACCAACGTTTAGTGTATCGCCAAATCTCCCTAGTGATAATCATAACAAAGACCATGATTAGCACGAGATTTATGTATCTAGTCTAGTCTGGGTCCCTAATCATCTTGATTAAATATGTAATAGTTTATCACACACAAACATTTTAAGGACATTTGGTATTCGATCAAAATATATTGGAGGCATAACGTTATCAATTTGGTTTCAACATTATAAGATATAAAAGAAGATCATTTTGAATGAATGTCAAATCAACTATTGATAAGCTATCATACAAATTAAAACCTTGTACATATAATGTATTTTATTTTTAAACATGTTGAATATGTACATGTAGGTAGGACCATAACGTAATATACACAAACACACTATCTCTATGTATATTTGTACTTGTCAGTAAAATAATATAGGTATAATAAACCCCCTATGAAAAGTCACAGAGTACAGCAAAGAGAACAACACAAGTACAAGTACAACATAATTCAATCATACATTGTTAATACGGATATTTGACCTACGCCCGTATTTGCTCGTTACATATTTCTTTCAAAATTTCATTACACAATAATGAAATACTATTCTAATCATCGTACTGCGGCCTTAAATCGTTGTCAAATGATCCCAATGGAGATGGATATTAAACTGTATTCATATTTGTATGACTAAACTTCATTACAAAACCATCATTTGCATTTTATCTTAAGTAAGAACCCGGCAAGAAAATTCTCGTTAATGCCATAGCGTTTAAGCACACAATTGAAATATATAAAGCAAATAGTATTTAACTGAGAAAGAAGTTTCTATTGTCACATCAGATGTAAACATTAGATCATTTACAGAGCTTTGTGATGGCATGGTTATATATACTCACAGCGTAAGGAATATCAATGTCCACCAAACGAATATATGCCAATCAGAAGTAAATTAAAATCCGTCACCACAAAACTATCAGTGAAAGCACATCCTGTGTGTTCAGCGCTTATCCAAAAGTCCCAAAGTGATATTCATCACATAGAGTATATCATGAATGGAGACATGTTGAATGGTATTTGTAGCAAGCGAGAGTGATGCAAACAAATCGATGTTGATAGAGTATTATCGGGCTATGGGCCAGTACACAGTGCCAAGCCTGGAGTTGTTAATGGTCCTGTAATACGGTGTCATCCGGCTAATCTACAGGTCAGGTGTCGGCAGGTACCAGGCCAATCACGCTGGACATGCCTATGGCTAGGATGTGTCGTACAGCAACCGACTTCCACACACTCCTACAGGTACTAGTCCAAACTCATCCGCGCGGAGTATAAAAACAGAGGTTTTATGGTTAACACAGAGAGCCTATTTCCGCTTCGGAAATGATCCTATAAATGATATATTCCATTTTATAGACTTCCTTTGTCTATTAATTTATTGCCATCTATCGTCGATATTTTCGTTGTTGAGATCATTAATCAATAGTCCAGGAAACGTTAAAGCACAGACATCGGTCATTCAAGAGATAAAAACGTAATTTCATGGAAAAATAATCAACAAACTAAAATTCCATAAACCAAGATTCAGTGACATAAACATTTTTTGATTGTCTGCTGTCCCAATTCTATTCCACTGTCATTTTAATTGAGCCTAATGTAAGACCTCCAATTATTTTCGTCTTGATAAGAACATCATGCCTTCATTCTGTGCACCATAATAAGACTAAAGAATGTTGTCAAGGCAACATCCTTGCATCTTCTAATCTTATTAAAAAGTGTGATTGCTTTATAAATAATCAGAAGATAAATTGTGTATAATCTTATGTTGCATGGCGCCCCATGCCACTTTTCATGTATGTCAGGAGGATCCCACTTAAGACAAATGCAGAAGGTACATATCGCTGTACAAACATGGGGAACTTAGACCATAGTCATAACACTCTGAACCTAGCCCTGGTATATGTCAAACTTTCTTAAATCCAAGACACCAGATTGTTCAAACTTAAAGTTTGTTTTCAGAGATTTCTGGGTACATGGCATCTTTCTCTTTCATCTATAAATCATAGATAATCTGTCGTAAGAACTCTTAAAAGAACAAACAGCTGATGTGTATTTAAAGGATTTGCCATTCATGGTACTGTATAGAATAACATCGATAAGCGTTACGTATAACGTATAAAACCAAACTATATTGACTGTAAGCTAGTTCCAGAATAAATGAGGCTAATAAAGTTCTCACTGTGATATTTATATATACTTATACTTTGCCCTTAATATGGTCTATCATGCAGACATTGTGCAGTCTGATTTACATGGTCAAGGTAATTTGTAAAAAAAAAAAAAAAAAAAAAAAAATGAAACATAAATTCAAATAAAGATTAAACTAATTATCCTTTTGGATGTATTATTTAACCTATCCTGACAGTTCTATTCCGTTACACTACTAAAGGTATTGTATGACATGTTGCAACTTCAAAGCCGTAAAATAAATACCTTACTCAGCATTTCAATCAAATATTGAAGGTTATCATATGTATACCATGAATGTGGCATTAATGATATTTGGTGTATCGAGTAAACTTCTAATAACAGGTTAAGGTGCAACATACAGGATGTTATATTGCACTCGTTGCTTTGTCAGTAACCTTCGGTATGTGTCTGACTGACTTGACATGACAATTTGGTCGACATTCATAGCATCAAAATGTACGTGCTAACTTGTCGCTCTTGTTTTTTAAACTTAAATGCATATGAATAGTTATACTATGTAGACTATATACAATTGTTTTGTCTGGACATAAAAATAACTGAATAATATCTTTGCTTTGTCCATTATCCATTTATGGGAAAATGTTTTGAAAGATATCATATTTTAACACTAAAGCAAGGTAAAGATTTTATGTTACATCTTGGTTCTGAGCAATTAGTATCGAAAGGTTTTTTTTAGATTCATTATTGCGCTTTAATAATAGATCACGCTGCAAATGTATAAAATAAGCATATTTAAATACATTGAAAATGTACATTTATTCCATAATGGTACACATAAGTTTGGTATGATGTCGGTACAGAAAATATTTTAAACGTCATTATAGTTGTAAACCTATAAAACTGTTCATAGACTAATAAACTCCAAGAACGAAAACAAAATAATATTATGCAAACGTTTATGGGTTCAGTTATTTTAACATTCAACAAAAGATATCTACATGTTTAGAGTGTATTATTAGGATAAAAGGATTCAAATAGTGTATATTGCATATAAATTCTTTCAGACATCTATAATATATAAATCTACCTAAGCTTTTCCTTGGTCAGTACTAAATAGACAGTTTGGCTTACAGGGACGTTTGGATATTTACGTCAAACAATAAGTCTATAAAACTCGATGTAACAATAAGAGTATGCCACACTATATAACGATAAGTCTATATAACTCGATATAACAATAAGTCTATATCACTCGATATAACAATAAGTCTATGTCATTCGATAAAACAATAAGTCTATATAACTCGATATAACAATAAGTCTATGTCACTCTATATAACGATAAATCTATATAACTCGATGTAACAATAAGTCTATATCACTCGATATAACAATAAGTCTATGTCATTCGATATAACAATAAGTCTGTATAAAACGATATAACAATAAGTCTGTGTAACTCGATCTAACAATAAGTCTATGTAACTCGATATAACAATTAGTTTATATAAGTCTATATAAAAATAAATTCATATAGCTCGATATAACAATTAGTCTATATAACTCGATATAACAATAAGTCTATATAACTCGATCGAACAAGGTGTCTATATAACTCGATATAACAATTATGTTATATAAGTCTATATAAAAATAAATCTATATAGCTCGATATAACAATAAGTCTATATAACTCGACAAAACAGTAAGTATATATAACTCGATATAACAACATGTCTATATTACTCGATACAACAATAAGTCTATATAACCCAATATAACTATCCTCAATATCTTTAATGGATGGTGGACCTTGATACGATATCAATAAATTTGAATGAGAGTTTAAACTTACACTCTTAACTTAGGTTTTAGTTATGGTATGCAATGGAGATTCAGAACAAAGGCGTTTTTTTGCTGTAGAAAGTCCATCTTCTAATTCGTCATAAATAATTTGTCTTCGAAGATATTCTACAAACAGTATCTTCAATAATATTAATGTATGGTATGATTTTTGATTTAATGAATATCGCCAATGAAAATTAAAAACAAAAATGAATATTTTGGTTCCAAACAACGTCAATGGATTATGTAAAATTAAAATTGAAAGAAAAAGACATGATATTTGCATGAAAAAAAAAATCACAGACCTTTGTTGACATCAATGGAAAATCATATGGAATTTTGATTAATTATCTTCGAGGTTCATCTCACACGAAATTGGTAAAACTACGTTCCTCTTCTGTATTAAATCTCTTAGTCTTCTATACATACATGTAGTGCCTTCTACTAACATTTCACACCCCTGTCACTTGGAGAGGTGGGTCAGGCTACTAACAACTCACACCCCTGTCACTTGGAGAGGTGGGTCAGGCTACTAACATTTCACACCCCTGTCACTTGGAGAGGTGGGTCAGGCTTTGTGGCAGGTGCCTATATCAACAATCAGCGTGTTCTATTTGGTGACAGGAACATGAAACCAGAGAATTTGTACACATAGTAAACTTCACAGACTAAGGTTTCCGTTTATAAGATATACATTTAAAACGACGACAAAATGTATTTTTCTAATACGTAATCTCGTTTTTAAAGAATAAGTAATATTTGTATTTTAAACGGTGCACTTGGCGAGATTTAAAATCAAATGCACGTTTAGGTCAGTTCAAAGGATTTTTATAAATACATCATTGTTGTGGTATAGAGAGTCAATTACAACTTAAACGATATGATTGATGACCTGAGCTGCCCAGACAAGCGGTTTTGACTACACGTCTATATAGCCATATATAAAAGTAAAATAACAGCACAGAAATGGGAATGGATTGAAAAATAAAAGGCCTCTGTTCTAGCTACTTGTAACACTGCTTGTGAAATACAATCATCTATTAAAACTACCAAACAATGAATCTGTTTTTGCTAAGCCGGTGTAAAAATGCAGTCTGTTATAATTAGTCATATACGGTATGTTGCATAAAGTTCAGATAAAGTTATGCTATTGCTATTTTTATGGTACAAATACCTTATGAAACTTCTTATAATCTATATATCGAACTGAGATGTATCAAGCCAAAAAGACTTTGTAATAAAAAAAATTCCCTGTTTAAAAACAACAACTACTAAACCCCCTCTTATATGTTAATGGACGTGATCTATATCATTGGTATGTTGAAAAATAATATATTCACCAAATACCATCAACATGTTTGAAGAAAATCAAAAGATTTCTTTCAACCCTGAATTCGGCTGGCGTTTATCGACAGTAGACGTGAGACGGAGGACAGTGAAGTGTTGTGGTAGATAAACAAGTGGTAGGGTCCTATATAGGAAGCGTGCTACTACATCCACTGTTTGATTAAAAATTGAAATCACTACTACTGCGAATAGTTCAAGTGGCTTGACAAACAGACACTATTTATTTTGTATTCATAGCACAAACATTAACTCGGAGTTAAACCTTTACGACAGGAGATAAAAACCAGCTATCTTTAACCCGTGTGTATTTGGAGGGGATGAAATATGGCGTTATTCTATCACCCTAAAACAGACAGGAATGTGTATTGGTGAGTGTTACAATGACGTCACAAACCCTGGGCTGGACCCTAGTCCGGGTCATTGAGGGATACAAAATTGTGACGTGCTCTAACCCCCGTGATTTGACCTTTTATGTGTAGCTTCTTGGGTGTCAGTGTCTTTAACTAACTACTCCATATTGAAAATTCATAGACCGACCTACCCTAACGGTGTTGAAGTTTTAAATAGATTCATAGCGTTTTAACACCTCTTGTTGATTGATATCGATACTGGCATTAATAGCATTAGCTTGTATATTTGTGTAAATAAACCCTAGGAATCCGATATGGAAATCAAACAGGGCAATACTAACGAAAAGATCAACAGTTCGAGGGCGATACCTGGCAACGACCTCCATTTGTGTCATAAGGGGAAACAAAATACAGCTGTCGGTAAAATAACACGCAGTAGTTCAGTGTTTTAGTACAAGTGCCACTCAAGTTTAAATATGTTCATGATAGTTAAATTCAATAAAAAGGTCGCTTTGAACTTGTAATAATTCATATCCCAGGTTCGCATACGTAATGCTGTAGTACAATGGTACTATAATAGTGAAATATTTCTATGACTTGTTGTTTGGCACTTTATGTATACATGAGTGGGCATTTATAAAAGTACAAATGACATTCACTTGTGTTGAGTTCTTTTAATAATAGTTAATTTGATTGAATGAAGTTCTCATACGGAATGAATTATCACTTGCTTGTTAAAGGTAATGACAAGTGATATGAAAACACATGACAATTATATAAGTACACCTGCTACTCTGGTTAATCGTGATAAGTATATGCCTAACCTATGGAGAAGGCAATGATATACACGTTATATATAACTTTATCAGTAAATGAATAATTTACGCAAAGCCACAACACTTTGGTATCAGATCGAGCTATCCCCGAAAACTACTTTGCTGCCAAAATCTCAACTACATATTGGTCACATCTCAACATCATTGTCTATGTTACAATTTTCCATCAATACACAGTTTGCTAATAAAAAATAACAAATAAACAAAACTGAATTAAGGATATAACATGTCATGATAGCTTATTTTAAACGAGTCAAATAAATTGAACGAAGTCAATTTCAAATTTGTTCTTTTTTCGATTTCACTAATGTTACTTGACAAGGATAGGCAACCTTCCTCTACCAAGTTTCACAGACAAGTTTTATGGAAAATATTCTTCCCATAAATAGTCCAATCGACTTTAATTGTGACTCTTATCATTATTATTCACAATCGAAGATTTTATTTTGCAGTGTATATCACGAAAACATATTCAATTGAGGTAAGAGCATCAAAGGTGTGTGACAATCTACCTAGTCCATCATTTTCTAAATCACATGTTCTTATTCAATGCGGCAATATGTTTTTTCTCCAGTTTTCGATCACATCAAATTAAAGTTCAGCTTTAAGACAGACGACGCATGAAGGAATGACAAATAAATGAAGCTTGAGATGGCAAAAAGAGAGATGGTATCCTATCTTCTACACGGCAAATACTATAAATACTGGGCTAATTGACAGGTGGCAGACAGAATATCAATTACAGTGGCCAACAGATACGTAACACTGTACGAAATCAATGAAAAGTCATCCACGCATTGCATAATTCATGTACAGAAACATGTACAGTTGTATATGTACAGAAATACCGAAATAAATTGACCCTGGTTGCTTAAGTTAGAGGCATGTACAGTGGCTGGATCTTTACATACCTGTCGAAGCATTGCTACTGCATCCATGCTCATACATCCCCGATGAGTTTAACACCTGACCTGTGAACGACTTGACAACTCCGTACGGTGCCTATACCGACGTCGTGATAAGATTAGAGTAGGATTGTAAGTGTTTATATTACTATGCTAATTCCTCTTCACGATAGCCATTCTCAATGGTCAAGCTTGACCAGGGCCCGTTGACTGGAGGGAAGCTCATGTTGTAATCGCGGATTAAGTTTATGTGTATTCCATACGCCCCCTTAATCACTGTTACGATTGTCCAGTCGTGGTCACTAAATCAGGCATAGTGAACCAATTAAATAATCGCTTACAACTTTATGTTCCCTCACAAAGACAAATTCACCACCAAAGGCAATATCAATTGTTCACATCGACACGAATTTCCTAAAACGTCTACCATTGCAGAACAAATTCTCAAAATAAGGTTTCCCATTGAAGCAGATAAATGGGAGTGCTGGAAATACAGCAGTTCATTTATAGTTTTATTGAGGTATGCGGCCTGACAGTTTTTAGTGACCTCTATACATAGTGTGTTTATATGATGAAGAAAACACTTACTAAATCAAAATATCTCGATCTGAGATGTCTTAGGTACATTGAACATTAATGAAAAGATATACATTCACATGATGACTTCCAAAAGTGAGCAGATGAAAATGAAATCACAGCTGTGAGTATTTATCAATGAAGAACCTCATTAACAGATAATTATGAAGACTTGTAGAAGAGTAAAATAGTACAATTACAATCTGATATCTTATAGATATTGACAACTACAGAGTTGTGAGTAAGGTGTAACATTTAGGCAAATATGTATAAAACAAAGAGATAGATATGATCTGACGTCGTCTAGATGACGAAGCGTAGTACTGTGGCCATTGAGTTGTAGATCATGGTGGAGAGTATCATTTTTGTCGTGTCACGTGACACGGTATGGTTTGGATTTCTTGTTTTCGCTTACCCTTTATGATAATTAGCACAACTGGCACTTTTCTCGCACTATTATTATTAAAAATAGCAAGATGCAATGAAACATTAATTATAAAACTCTAGCATGTTTAACCGACTAACGTCAGTGTTTTGTTGGCGTCAAAAAGCGATAAACAAAAAATCTTACACACTAAGATAATCTACTGACAAAGACAGTCTAATGATTTTGAGATGTATTAAGATTCACTATGCTAACGTTTTCGTAAAGGTATTTCCCCTTGATATTATATCTAATTATATCTTAAACAAGCCATAAATCCCTGAGTTTTATCCAAGAGTATGCATTAACCGTAGGCCACCTCGACTCGCCTTTCAAACACTATTGATCAGAATGTACACGACAAAAGAATCTTCAAGGATTTGTATCAAAGTGAATAAATAAGATAGATAAATGTTAACCATCAACGATAAAGATTAGCAATTGAGGCCCTACCTTCCCAGGTAAATTTTAATTTCCTTCAAGAATGAAAAATAATCTAAATATTAACGAAAAATGATTATCACCAAGGCGATTTAATTAATTTGAACTGATGAAGGCCAATGCACGGAAGACATGAATGTTTACTTATGAAGTTTTGTCGTCTAAAACGCTACCTTAAGTTTCTTTTTTGAGATGTAAAGAAATGGTAATGAGCTTTATGACCTTCACAAATGGGTGTGTATGTGAAATAAAGGCAATTGACATGATAACAATACTATAATCTTGACTCAAAAGTCAAAAAGACAAAGAACAGTTTTATAAAAGATCACTATAATCTAAAGTGGAAGGAAGAGAATAAACCACGAGCTTCCGAAAAGGTAGCGTCTTTCATTTAATCTATTACATCCCCTATATAATTCTATATTATCTTACTCAAATATCTGTCAGGTCAGGTTCCTATTGGAGAATCGGTAGATAACGAGAGAGGAGCACAGTAGGAAGTATATACCTCGCTACAAGCACAAGTATAAACATATCTTATTTCAAATCATATATAAAACTCTCACTATCATATTTATGTTACATACAGATATAAAAAATGTTTTATTTGAGAGAGGTTTCTAACCATTATAATAGTCTGGGTGGTCGGACATTCAATGGGGATCACAAGGTCGTTTTGAAGTATCTCATCACCTCCCCAATCATCGGGACCCTGGACCCTCCCTGTAAGTAAACTAAACCCTTTATATCACGGCTTACCATTGATCTTGTCAATTATACATGGCGGATCGGCATGTTGTCATATGTTGTTCAGGCTATAATCAACAGGACAACAGAACCATGCACAACATGTAGTGTGAACTGCAGAATAGAAATCGTTGGGACATTTAAACATGTCGGGCGGAAGGTATGAAATATAGTCACTTCTCACTGACAGATTGATTTACCTTTTATCGCACATACAATCAGCTTTGGTAGACTATTGGTTGTACAATCGATGATTATACTGCTAAAATTTCTAATAATATTAGCAGTTATTATATCAAGACAATAGTTGCTATGTACATGATATTGTAAGTACATTACACCCAGTTGCAATATGTTTCCAAATACGGCGTACTATGTGCATTGAAAAAACTAATAATAGTTTCGAATAATCTATTTCGAATAATAAAGTAGATATTCAAATGATTTTACATTTCAGGATCGATATTCTCTTCAAACAGTAGAACATGTGGCGCTTGAAACGAAGTTTTATGATTATTACAACATAAGATATGGGACAACAGAAAGGATGACAATGTGAAAGTAAATAAAATCATTTTGAAACCCAATAAACCAAAGAATGAATAACGTTTAACATATTATCAGTAACAGTGCTGTTCTATGTCAGGGAATATTTCATTTTTATTTGTTTTACACTACGTGCTTTACCTTATTGTTTGATTATGCAAATTACGTTGCTGGTGCCAAAAAATGCTAACGGGCCAATTTTCTGCTTCTTCTTGTTGAAAACATGCTTTTACTTCTTTAAAATAAAATAAAAGTATATTTTTGACGAAGATTGTTATCCTAATGGTTTTGCTGATGCGGAAATGTTTGGTCAATGTGGTTATCGTCTGCTTTAACCTGTTCATTACACGTGTTTTTACTTGTAGTATTTCGTTCTTTCATTGTTTGATATATCTAACACCACGTTTGTTACACATACTTACACTTGTTTGGCGTGTAATACACGTAATAGAATGAGGTGTGCCTAATTTGTTTTCATAGCCACAATGACCAAAGGCCTTCGACACAATTCACAGTTGACGCGTGCAGTGGATTATGTCTTAATCTCATCAAACCGAATTGTGGTCAGCGGGTCAGCAACAAAATAACACTGACCAATGTAAAGTTAAATTATAAGCATACTAAGTTTATCTTGATTTATAAATATTGTGTTTTAAAGTTAAAAACAGTTCGTCCTTAAACAAACACCCCGCTGAGAGGTAATCTTAAAGACATGCTCATACTGTTGATAAAGGTGTTTCTATCGTGTAGCTAGACTTAGAATGTCTAAATAATCTGGACGCCATGCTCTGAATACAAAGACACATGGTAACTCACTTTTCAAATATCAAATAACATCTAATGGACACAAAATAAGATACAATTTGTGTCATGAAAATAAAAATTACGTTTTTCTGGAATACCTAGTATATTGTATTTCGTATTTGTGCCCTATATATAACAACGTTTGTTATAAATATGAAGACCATCTGAGCTACAAACATGACATTTTGATCATACTGTTCTTATCATTTTGACAATTGTCCTAAATTTACACGTCCAAGTTTCTAATATTGAATAACATACTGTCTACAAAATTAACATAGAATGCTACAGATGCTGGTAATTTTTGTCCTATTTATATACATCATGCCCTCATTTCACCTATACTATATATACTATACCTTACATACATACTGACCATTTCTGATGGTGAACTTTACCGGTGATTATTTTCAATTGATTGCCTATACATCAAACATTTTCTATGTACAATTTATGTATTAACTTCCAGTTAACCCCTCGGCATAGTTATAATAAATCCGACAGTACAAATGATACATGAGGCCAATGTAATTACTGGTTATGGGCTACAGTTCAAATCATAATCAGCTATTTCAATACTATGACATTACGATGGGACCCAACTTACTTGTGATGTGTCCATTCTGTGACACCTTGACCACAACAAAGTCCTCCATGACGACTTTGGCCAAAGGGCTAGATGACATTCCTTCACCTCCTCGAATCATCCTAGCTCACGTTAACCTCTATGATATCCAACGTCACATTCTGGTTACCAGATATTATTTACCATAAGACATGAAACCGTTCATTTAACTGACTAGACAGTTTAACGTACGATTTAGACACCGGTCTATTTCAGTAGTGAGTTAAACTTGACACCTGTGACTGAATATAAACAAAATAAATCTATAGCTATCGCACATCAAACAGTAATACACTGGCCGTGACCACAGGTATTGATCCCGCTTCCAATATATCAATTAGAAAACTATATCCTCCACAATCGAGACATAATGGCTTGTCCGGTGAACACAATAGAAAGTCCATTAAACGTTACGTTTGTGTATTCCTAAGGCCTGCAAGGACAGGATCCCTGTATACCAAGGTTTAGTAGTAAATAGAGAAGCTATACAGGTATATCAGCCGTCTCGCATACCTGAATACTAAAGCATTATCAACGTCTATACCGTAAAATAGCAAGACATATTTCATTGAAAGAAAAATAATGATTGGTAAGACCGGATCAGATAAGTCCAATGCCGCTCATGCGAAGGGCATATCGGAACAACCAGATCGATCCCGATATAACTATATAGGCTAGTACACGTCAAAATAATGTCTTGGTAGAGCAAGATCGAGTGCCGATCAGCTCAACACGTGAACAACAGAGGTTTCTAATATCAAGTAATGTTACCACTTATACACAACACTCCAACTTTCCAGTAATCAATAAAATAAGATTCAATATAAAATCCGCTAGCTGTAATATGTAGGATATCTATGTGTCGTCAGTCCAATGTCTGGTATTGGTAGACCGATCCTAGGCTGTGGAAGTGGTGCTTACACTTAAAGAAGTTTGTTTTAAAGGGAAGTTATCGTATGAATTATAAATACGTTAGACACTTCCACCCAAACAATGTCCGGAAGGGTACAGACCTTTCCACCCTGCGATGTGGAATCTTCCTAATTTCAATCATTACTTGGTATTATGTGGTATTCTATTTATTGAAATGTTGATATAATTACACCAGTATATATATATATATATATCAACGTTAATTACAGTAAGAACAGTATACCTATGTTTTGTGATTATTCGTGTGAACAAATTAACAACTAATTTCCCAGGTGTGACGATGGTATAGGTAATATAAACTGCCAGTACACAGCACCTGTCTAAGACTAATCCCATGAACAGGTAAATACAGAGAAAGTCTTACTCTAGCTATGTAGATTGGTTTAATTAAAATCGCAGTCGGTCAATGCCGTACAGAAACTCAACTACCAAGTGTCAATAGGCGTCATTATTTACTGTTTAAAAGGGAGAAACATAATAGGTTTTAAAGTCAGTATAAAGACTTTGTTGATTTTCCAGTTGAGAAAATATAAAAGTATTAAGCACAGCGTGTTTGACACTTTCCAATCAGTGTGGGGCTATGGAGTTAAATCAATACATTTCTAACCCTGTTGAATTTCAATAGATGTATTTTTGTAGCTTAATAGAAAAACAGAGTGGAATTGTCAGACTACAGTATCATAGACATTTGATTTGTTAAATTGAATAGTGCAGTCGTTAAGATCTCATTATAAGCAAATAAAAGGTTTCTTCCCTGTCAAATGATTTGTACAGCAACCGCTTTACAAATTAGCTGTGAAGCACTGCCAAAACACATTCATATTGGGTAATCCTGGGAACGTACATACTTCAGCGATGATAATACTTCGTCGTTTTTTACGCAAAAAAACCATTGAGCTAATATATTATTGTGTTTATTGTATTTTCAATATTTCCTTATTGTTCTTTTTTGCACATTTATTACAGAGTCATCGCATTGGATACCTACCCATAAGGGAGACAACTCTGTAATGTGCAAATACAGAATTATCACTGCACTACCATGACCAAAAGGTAACTTTACCGTGAAATTTTATTACACGAAAAATAAGTAAGGTCTAGAACGGCGATGTTAGTCGTGGCGACGTCGGTTATCGTCTGGTCTTTACAACACATGATGATTGTAATAAAAGGATGTCAGCTGGAAGCATTAGAAAAAACGTATTTCTGAGGAGTTGCATCTTCATTTTGACTATGGTTAGGTAAAGTACAGTTGCAAATTGTTAAACTTGACGCGTCTCAAATTTGAATGAATACTGCGATATTTCCCGATAATGTTATGATATGAAAAAATAACACCGCGCCAAAATCTTCTGCATGAAGCATCCTCATAACCATGACAACAAGACATGCCATAAAACTAGTGTTTAACGTGTTTTCATCATATTAAGGCGTATTTTGTCACTCATTGACGCTTATGTTTGATAACGTAAGATAAGTACAGTATATATACAGGTAAATAAAATATTTGTCTCACCTGCACATTTATATTCTGTATGGCGTGTTTATTTGACCAGAGTGTTAATGGCATTCGAAAGCAATAAAATATGAACTCTACGACTTGAATTTAAAAACCTACATTCCTGCACACAAACTCCCAAAGAGTTCATGTAGGACATGTCCTTTCAAAGAAGTGTAAGCTTGAAAGCCATCGAATAATTTTGTTGGGTGTACGTAATTTCTCAAATACTACTGTGACACATGTCCACAAGGGTCAAGATTTAATTAGGTAAGGAAAAACCAATTATATATCTCGTCAACACTAACAATCCAACATAAGATACTGATTTACTACACGATATTTTGGAATTTCTTTATAATGGTATATGGAAAGCTTTAAAAGCCAAACTAATCTAAATGTCTAATTAATAAATACATTTCGTATTCGAACATATACAACACATACTAAGACATTGACCTCCAAGTACTAATCTGCCAATAACTGCTGGTTAACATACACTTGTACCGTCCAGACAAAAGACACATATCAATGATAACTTCGACACATGGGAGTTAAATTAAGTATGCCGCACATGGATTGATTGGCAGCATACAGCTGTTTTATCATTCATATTACGGACTCAATGTGTTCAGTTGTGTTCTACAAACATCCAGAGAAACAAGATGTTTGGTTTCGACTTGATTCCCGTGCTTCCAATATCCCATTTTATATTAAGACGACTTGTATTTTACTGTACATTATATATGCATATGTGTATTGGGTTTGTTACTTTTGGGAGGCTTTGGTATTCTTGTCTTGTGTATTCTTGTGATATCGGGAATTTTCGCCTACTTCATCATTTACAGTGCAACTACATCAGATTAGATGTAAAACAATAAAAAGAGCAAACTATTCATTATACAACATTTTACGCTTTGGCTGAGTTTATTTTCTCGTTTTTTACATTTTCAAGTAGCGAAGAATATATTGAAAGTAATTCGGAACTGTTTTATTCATGTTTCGTTCTTTCTGTGTCATTTTATTCTATTATATATGTTAACACATAAATAATCCTTTATAATAATTACAAAGACTGTTTTCTATTGTTACTGGTATGTAAACTACTATGTATATCCGATAGGTTCACAATTAACTTCTACTCATGTTCCTTAAACTTCATTATGAAAATATCTACCGCGCGAATATGACCGCCGTTGGTCCATTTCCAATAGAAAGGCCTTCAAATTACAATTCCGTTCATGTGCGTCAATACCTAATCAAGGCGCTACATTGGACTTCATACATTGACGAAATGAGTTTATTGAAGTTGTATGTTCAGGCAGATTGGGAACGAGTATTGGATATTTGTCGGTTTATTCTTTATACCCGGCAGGGTAACGCAATATATTTGAACCATAAAGACACGACAAAGTAAAAGTATCCAACTCATTTCCCATTACAAAACGTCAAAATCATACACCTGTACGATTCACACCTGTACGTACCTGCCAGGTTCATTATGTACCTGGTTTAAGTTCGTCTTATATGGTTTTAGTCTACAGTGAAATATGTCTAAGTTTTATCACAAAAATCCAATATTATAGGATAAATTGGATTTTAACGAATAGGCCAGTATTTAAATACCAATCACAGTAGTCTTACTTCGTGACAGGAGAGCTTTAAATTTTAGATGTAAAATTAACGCATCGCCAATACCTTTAAGTTTTTTAAATGACAATTTAATATCTCTTTTTTTTACTTTTAAGAAATATTTATCATCCCACGCTGTGACATCTTGATATATCACCAACATCTTATTAGAATTTTAAAATAGATTAAAAACACTTATATGAAATGCGTTTGGTTTCATTTAATTAGCATCACATGATTACAAGGTACTTGCCTACTAAAAAGATCAACCTTTATCCTCAATTCTAAATAATCGTGTATATTTAATGAACAAAACTGCTATATTTTTAAAATCAATATCTATTGTGAAACTAATTTGACATTTTTTTATCATTCATTATAAAACGTTATTCTACCTTCATGTAAATTTTTCGTTTTTACAACAGTAGTTATAAAACATTTGATATATCCCAGAATCACATTGTCATTTACCTATCTCAGCTTTACGTTGGGTTCTAACTTCAGGTATACGAGTTTGCCCGTTCTAAATGTTGCCAGTGTTAAGGTAGACATGGTTGTATATCTTTATATTAGATTGATACGATAGTGTGTAACAATGTCCCGTTTTTTTACAATACTACCTAGTAACAATAGGTGACCTTACGCAATTCACGACCGCTCGTCTGTCAGGAGATCTGATCACAGACAATATGGTATATAGGTAAGTATTATAGTCCCAGATTTAATCTGGTTGGTCGACTTTACTCTCAAATAAAGCTGTCGTTCTGACATAAAGGTAATATTGATATAACGGAATGCATACAATTGTTATAAGAAAGTACAGGTGAAGTTGTGTTTTTGAAAAAAAATACAATAATCTGTCGAGTTTTAAATCCGTTGTCTGTGTTAACCTTTATATTAACAGCCGTTTGCTATAGGCTTCTTCACAATCTCAATGTAATACCAACGAGTAGGCTTTCTTCAATATTGAGCAAATAAAGTTATTTTTTAATATTTATATTGGTGTTTTTCTATTCCAAAATAGCCTATTTAATTTGGTCAAAACGAGCAAATAAATCCTAAAGTTGATTGTACACACACTATCATCAAAAATTGAACAATTTCAAACATATTTCGACAAGTAATTCAGTCACGAAAACGAAAAAATTTCATTGAATAATTTATAAAAAACCTTTCTGATCAATCAGGTGTTTCTTTTATGCTACCATCATGATATCAAGGACAAAAGCAATATCATTTATACAAAAAAGTGACATTCTTTGCTAGGTTATATTTGACACTGAAACTATTATGTTGTTATAGGTACAAAAGTCGGTAATATCAGTAGTACCAATCTGATTAAAATCATATCTACGATAACACTCCGAAACTTTTTGTAATGGAACGTGTAATCGAAGATCTGATTTTACTGAATCAGATTGCAATATTCCAATATTCTAACCTTATTGAGTTATTATGTGGTTTAAAATGCATGTTTTAAAATAGTGTTGAATTCGTTTATATCAAGACAAATTGCACAAAAATAAAACCATGTGCACTATTTTTAGAAAGGAAGATGCAAATATTGACAGCACCCTACCTTCACATTTCTCAAAGCGAGTTTTCCTTCCGAGTGTGTCCGACGTCCGGTCAGTAGAAATGATACTGGACACAGACATGATTGTCTGATAATCCTCAAGTCTATATCATTCAATATTTAGATTCAAATTGTCCTTGACTACAAGTTTATGTTAAGGTGTGCCGGCATCACTACCATCACTCACTCTGGAGGTTCAGATGCGCCATAAAACATCTTTAAATGTTTAAATATGTCCGGTATACACGCTGAAACGCTATGTTTTAAACTATGTTCTTTGGACGAAACAGGTATATACACACTACAAGGATACGTGGGGTTCCACAGAGCACAGAGGAGGCATGTTATCACTATATCTAACCTACTGATATATCAAATATAATACTTCATACAACAAAGGCGAGGTGTATCCTAACATATATTAATACAAGGCCGTGTCCCGGCATGACTCAGTATTAAATCTCCCCCTGGTCAAGAATAGATAGCCGTCAATGTTAAGATCAAATATCTTTACTTGATAGATAATTATCATTGGATATATTGCCTTTCTATCCGAACCTTTGATAGCAGTGGCCACATAGGACATGATTGACACCTATGGATTTGTGCCATACTGGTTACTTTGGAAGATTTACATGTTTTCATATCATCTCATGGAATATATTGCATGTTGTATCCGACGGATTAGTGACGTGTTAAAGAATACACATTCTCTCAATGTACTTACATAACCAAATATGGATTATAATAACATTTGTCGGAAATGTCTACAACATTATACATGTTTCTATACCATCGTTTTCATATTTCTGTTATATTAAATCTCACCCCTTCTTTGATTTAATTGTTTGTGTTTACTTTAACGACACAGTTGATGGAATTGTCATGTTAACATTCTATTAGAAACTACATGTATGAGTGCCTTTTTATCAAATTTACGACTACTTTATTAATTCAATTGTTATATCATATAGGATGACCTCGTTTCTCTATTCTTTTTACTGCCCCATCAGTTAAAAAAGATTTGAATATGACCAACTCCTTATTGATTTGCTTTGAAAGTTATATACCATGCAACTTTCCCTCTAAAAAACAATGAAAGTGTGAATATATAAGCAAAAACAAACACAAGCAACACAAACTTATAATAAACCTAATCCCTTCCAAACATCAACAAGTGTTTAAAGACGTGAGAGTACGAAGTGATAATCTATAAAGTAAATAAAAGTGGCCTTGAAAATAGCAATGGGAGAATTTAATCCATTTGTAAATACAATCCTTTCCCCGACTTACGTTTTACTTTCATCATCCACATGGGTTGGCCATATTCAAGAGTAGTTTCCTATGTTTGTTTGTGAGTAGCTTGAAATCAGACAAAATTATTTTCAACAACCATACCTGTCATCAGCAAGTTTGGTAAATATCAAACTATTTTGCAAGGAAGTTGACCAAAGTCACTTGTTTCCGGTTGATTATCAAGCGTCTTTACATTTCGCTCTTCTCCGTCAATTAACTAGGCAATGCGGTTATCTACTATTCATTCTGACAAAAAGTCAACGAAGCATGTTTAAGCTCATGTTAAGTAAAAATATGTTTATACGTCAAAATTAAGGGTTGGATAGATTAAATAATACCTCATAAAACAACTGTTTATCTAGTCATTGAAGGAGATGCCATTGCTGCTGATGGGGTTAAATGGTCATTACAGTTAAAGATGCTCCACCGCCGACAGAGCATAAATGATATTCTTCATTTGAACAATGATTGGTGTTTAATCGTGTATATGTATGACTAATTAACACAAAAAATAATAATAAATAATTTGTTTCGCATTTGGTGCATGCGCAATCAGTAGTTCATTCCATATAGGATATAGTGACACGGATTTTTTTCGGGATGCAATTAATTATTTTTCATATTTTTAACTTGAAGTAAAATTACAAGCTCAAACTTTTCAATGGTGGTAATGGTGTAAAGTAAGTAACTTTTGTAGCTGAAGAAAAATACTAAATCGTCTGCTCCTGTTTTTGATAGTGAAAAAATACCTTTTGTCAGCGGTGGAGCATCTTTAATTAAAACACATCTTTACGGAACAGAGGACCTCACAATATGGTTCATTACCCGTCGTCTCAGAATCTTGGTCAATCAAAATAAGTGGTCAAATAATGTATCAATAATTTACTTCTTGGTAATATTGAGGCCAAGTGAAAATTATTAGATCACCTTTTGACCTAATTCAAAGAGTTTTCGTTTTTCATTAAACAACTTTTGAATTTTGATTTCGTACAATTACACTGATCTTTAATTGAAATTGAAATTGTGATATCATTTGTTCGAAAGATATATTATGACGCCATTGTCGGAATATGCAGGTATTCAAACACACAGAGTATTAGAATAGTAAGAAACAATAAAAAAGAAAAAAAAAGAAAAAAAGATGTTCCATCGTTGACAAATGTTGTTTTTTCTCTATCAAAAACAGGAGCAGACGAATTAGCATTTTTCTTCAGTTTTAAAAGTTACTTACTTTATACCATTACTACAATTGAAAAGTTTGAGTTTCTTATTTTACTTCTGGTTAAAAATATAAAAAATAATTTAATTGCATCCCGAAAAAAATCTGTGGCACTTTATCCTATATGGAATGAAGTACTGATTGTGCATGCATCAAAAGCAAAATGAATTATTTTATATCATTTTTGTGTTAATTAGACATATGTATACACGATTAAACACCAATTATTGTTCAAATGATAAGTATCATAAATGCTCTGTCGGCGGTGGAGCATCTTTAAAGTACGGATATTAATTAACAGTTTTGTCTGCACTTTGTTATTTTAGCCGTCTATATTTGAAAGACATAACCAGCTTCAGTCACCGGTAAGTGTTATCGAAGACTTTAGGAATAATTTTAATATTGATAAGTTAAGTTATGCATGCTTTACAAATTGTCCAACGATACAACGGGAGATAACTCTAGTAAAACACCATTAGTCTACCCTTGAATGAGTATTGTAAAAGGCACACAAGTCTATGTATGAAAGATGGATTAGTGTACGTTTGAATTATGCATTAAAACGCTTTCAAACATAAAATTCCTTATGTCTATCACTCACTTATTTGTTACATTTATAAGTTCCAAAATGTTTTTGTCGTGATTCACCCATTTAATCTGATGATATATGTTTAATCCAAATATCAAAAACAGGCCTATCTTACCGACGTTGTAAAGGTTATGAGAGACATTTATGACTAAGGGAGGAAAACATTTAAAATGCTTCAAAACATTACTTAATATTAAATTTAATACAGTCTAAGAACTATTTACAGAAGTTTCTTGTTCGACCAAGCATTTTCCTAAGTGAAAATAAAGAGAATGCATAAAGAACATTTATAAATGACATGCATCAATGTTTTAGGAAACTTGAAAGTAAGTTCCGGACACTAATACTGTTCCATTCTGAAGTAAATAAGCACTAAATATCTAATAAAAATAATTTGTCCTAACTCACGACTAGACCCGCCTACGCTTGAAGTAAATGCCTTGCTTGGTCCTTGTGAGTTAAACGACACACTCCTCATGTTATTTTTTAAAGTAGGAACGTGCAAATAAATCTGCCCCTTTCAAACAATAAACAAATATAACATATTTTTCTTTTTGGTTTTGTCTTGTGGAAGTCGATCTGTGATAATTCATCATTGAACGCAATAAAACAAATAGAATAGAGTAAATCGTAAGTCATGAAGATATATCAGATATACAAAATAGTTATTACCTTGTTCATGAAGCAGCATGGTAAAGAAACTCATCTTCGGCTTGTCAATAACATCCAATGAGAATTTCAACTTAACACATCCATTCTCCATCATAAACACGGACACACAGCTGTGTAAAGTTAATCTGCCTTAATCCTTACAAGGACTGCGGAGCAAATTCTGGAGAATGACCAGACGTTTGGCGATAACGCCGGGGTTATCTAGGTAGAGGTAGCGGCATGATTGACGAACGGGCCTGACTATTACTGATACAATTGTTCTAGCTTCAACCTCCCCAGAATAGATCGATGTTCGAACGTTCCTCGGCGCTGTCGTGTATTATTTACTGCACCAAACCGTCAACTTTTCAAATCATGCTTTTGGTTGTTATCACGGAGGCTTGCGTGTTACCAAGGATCGGTGGAGTGGCTCCGTGTGTAAGGCTGGGACAGATAAAAGTCATATTTCTCTACAACAAACACACTGCAATAAAACTGCTTATATTTAATTCAACAACTAGTCAATTTAACTAAATCATAGTCAATAAATATTTCAAAAACCTAACGCAGAGCTAATTAGAAATGCAGTGGCGATTGCCTTATACATGAAATGGCATGAATTATACAGGGTTCATATAAAGCAATCAAATTGTTTCTCTTATAACTGTCTCTTTATACAATCAAAATGTGTCAGTAATTTATCTTGCCCGATAAATCAAAGAAAAATGTTTAATGGAGGTAAAATTTGTCAACGTTATTTCTATATACACAACACGTGCAGTGAATAAAACATCCAAATACGAAGGTTGCTATCGTAACGCGAATACAAGTACTACGGACACAGTACTCTAAAGGCTTTCGTTTTATTATTTATAACACCATTTTCCGGTATGCAACGAAACATTAGTGTTTCTATTTTTAAAGAAAAACCTTGAATTATGCAATGTACATATGATACCATCCAAACAAATAAATAATTACATAACTTACCTAAGCGGTTCATTGTTTAAAAGGAACTCTTGACATACCAGGTGAAAGGTCCATCAGGCTGTGATTCGTCATCAATAAAAGTATTTGATGAAATTTGTATTTGTATTTTATTTTGTGACAGACCATTATTGGTATTTCTATCCCACTTCCTATAGCGCCATATTGATTCGCTAGTCTATTGATACAATTCATCCCTTCCTGTAAATGTAAATCATCAAACACCAAACCTTCACTACATTGAGAAGATAATGTGTCATTTTCAAAGCCGTCATATCGTCTCTCTACCTTCAAATGGTCCCTACACATTCACGTCGTTTCCCCATTCGTACTTTAGTCAGGTTTAATAGCATCACACATGCATTCTATTACAGCTTGAATAAAAAAACCCAGTTCAAATATTAATTCTAGATATCTACTGCCTTAAATCTTACGGTATATCAGAGATTAAGATAGTACTATATACAGTGTACAATGTGATTCTCTGGGTATATCAGGTTTCATAAACATATACATGTATAATCATATAGCAATTTAAGTATTTAAAGGTCGTGCCAATCGTGTTACATATAAAAGAATGATAAAAAGTTGGTTGATATGACGAAATAATTTTGGCAATCAGGGACAGCATTTACAATTATGTATGTGAACAAATGCATTAACTACAAATATTGACAAAATTTCTTTAAGTTCATACTATGTTTTAAAAAGCAGATCATTTTAAAATCACACTATTCACACTCAGTCTATAACACACAGGCTTAGTAAGTGCATGACAATATCTTAAACTAAACACAACACAGTCTTTTTTGTCTTATTGGATAGTGAATTTAGATGTTTTACATAACAGTATTAATTAATGAAGTTATTCTAATCTTACAGCATACAGTGGGACAATGTGAAAGGTTACTACAGTTTACAAGTCAAACGTATGGCATCAGTGATTTTATGATAAAATCAATGGGGATAAAACGCACTCCAGCCAGACTACATCATACATCTGTTGTTGCCGAGGAAAGTCGAATGAAATATTTAAAAATGAATGCATAACCTGTTTTCTAGTAAGACTCCATAGCGTGGTATACAAATATAATACGCTAGGTATTAACATGCTCTTATAGTCACAATATCTCTGTAAGTCCACTTCCATTAAAGGGCACTCCCTCTTTGAAATCGCCACACCGTCGCATCACTATAGGAAAAATAAAAGTTTGTATAAACGCCGACACACGGTTTTATCACTATTCGTTACCATATGACACTTTAAACCAATCCTTAAAAGCTAGATTTACGTATTAGGAACTAGGTTACTTGTGACATAAATAAATCAGGAATTACATGCCCAGAATAACTTTATAAATACAACGTTGATATTATCTAGAATGGCATCATCTACCGAAATCTGTTTTTGAAAATGAATAAAAAGGTACCTCTTCTCACATTTGATTCCATTTTGATAGTTTTCAAAATGTTTGTGACCTACTTTTTATTACAAATCTATTTCAAGTGTTAATTTCATCTACCGACAGTTGAGAATGAAGTCCAGTTAGTCGACATTTAATTTCAGTTGTATTGCTTATCTTTAGTAGTTGTTTGTGAAAATACAAGTATCATATTCTTATCAAATTGCCTATATCTTTATTTTAGAGACATAATTACACTGTGTTTGTATTTTAGTGATGATATACCTAACGTTAACATACCAGTGCAATAGCATTGATTTCTATGTATTGTTTTAAGTTGTTCTCCAAAATGGACATTTCCATCGGCTATTTGTTATATTGTAAATGACAGATTCCTCATTTGTGTAGCAAATAGTGCCCAGTCTATCTAATCTAACCTTTTTTGTAAAAGCGTTCGCAAGAAAGTTTGTTTTCTTTTGTTTGTTTGTTTGTTCCTGTCTGTCAGTCCGTCCGTCCGTCCGTCCATCCGTCTGTCTGTCTGTCTGTCTGTCCGGATTTGGTTTTCAGATGATAACTTGAGTAAAAATTTACGGATTTTGATAAAATTTCACACATGATAGCATATGACAAAATACAGCTTGTGATTGAAATTGGAGTCAAAAAGTCAACTACAAAGGTCACTGTTACGAAAAATAGATTGTTTCACAAAATATAAGTTTCTAGATGATAACTTTAGAAAACATCAAGTACTTTGATCAAACTTCACACAATGGAAGCATATGAGAATATTCAGCATGGGATTGAATTCGGGGTCAAAAGGTCAACTACAAAGGTCACTGTTACTAAAAATAGATTGTTTAAAAACAATTTCGTTTAAAGACGATAACTTGAGAAAATATCAACGAATTTTGATTAGATTTTACCCAATGGTAGCATATGAAAAAAAAACAGCTTTGGATCGAATTTGGGGTCAAAAGGTCAACTACAAAGGTCACTGTTATTAAGAATAGTTTGTTTCACAAATTTTAGTTTCCGAATAATAACTTGAGAACACATAAACGGAATTTGTCCAAACTTCATACAATGATAACATAGGAGATAATATAGTTTGGGATTAAATTTGGGGTGAAAAGGTCAACTACAAAGGTCACTGTTACTAAAAATAGATTTTTCCACAAATTTTCGTTTCCGGACGATAACTTGAAAACACATCAACATAATTTGTTCAAACTTCATGCAATGATAGCATAACAAAGCTATAATAACTTGCCATAGATTAGGAAATTTAATTGACGGCAGGGGACCTGTGTTGCTTGCAACACTTAGTGTAAGCTTGTTTTATTATTTTTCCTGATAACCTTGTGTATAAAACATTTAAAACGTCAGACCAAAAACGCATTTTTCTTTGACAACGTATATTTATGTGTTGAATGTCTCTCTTTCGATTATAATAGACAACGCCTACATGTATGTTACAACACATTTAGGAAAAGTATCTTACTTTTTGAATTTGCGTTAAATAACGCACTTTGAAAAAAATGAACGTGTAAGTGTGCTTTTTCCACCCCAAAGAGCGTTATTTTTCAAAGTGGGGTGTTTGCATTTCGATACCCTCTTTTTTTTACATTTGCAACACATTCTAAGCTGAATTTTGAACCCGATAAGGTTGCGTTTTGAACGGAGTTTTATCTTTGTATATTTATTCATCTATTTCTTTTTCTGTATATGTCATATATATGATGATTTCCTTTTCTTAGATGCATTGTATTTGAATATATACATATACATAAAATTGACAAAATTTTGAGTGACATAATTCCACGATTGCATTATCAGTTTGGTTTTTAATCTAATGCAGGTTCCTTCACTTTTCTGCAGTTGAATCAGACATCATTTTTACATAAATGTACATGTATATCCTTGGGTGGAAATAACGACAGGTTAGATGTAGTCTGCTAAACC
The DNA here is from genome assembly GCA_004382745.1 of Argopecten irradians irradians. Lineage (NCBI taxonomy): Eukaryota > Metazoa > Mollusca > Bivalvia > Pectinida > Pectinidae > Argopecten > Argopecten irradians. Next base: position 1,255,580 of record SAYR01004239.1, read on the forward strand.
TGTCCATATTATTATAGGCTTTTTAATCTTTTTGCCAAATATATAGTATATATATTAGAAACAAAAACTTAAAAAGCCTTATAATATAGACAGGTTTAGCGGACTAATATATATATACATGTATATATTTCTGATTAGATGCCCAGCCTGCCAAAGGTGCAATTATATAATTTAATTGATGAAAAATAAGTACAATGTATACTTTGTACATTTATATTGAAATGAATCAGAAGGTATACGTACGTCGTTCTTTGTTTCCATTTAGCTAGTGGAAGCGTATCCAATCCAGGGGTACATACAGTATAAGTGAAACACGCTAAAACGAATACGAGAAAGTAAAACGAAAGTAGAACGAGTAACCGGAAGTAAGATAGAGTGACCTCCCTTATAAGAAATGGCCGCCTCCATGGAAAAGTAAGGTGATTACATTCGTTGAAGATATGTCCCTGCATGTGGCGTTTAGGAGCATGTCATAGTTACACAGTCGTAGAAATAGATACGTTTACATCTAGAAATAAAAATGCTTATCAAATTGAACTACTTTGACTATGCCAATGACTATATAGGACCCTAATTATTTACTACTCGATTCAGCCCAATTTCTGCTGACATCAAGGTTTTGATGTGGTTAGATAGGCCTTCTGCAAAATTATATATGACCTATGAGTTACAGTGTACATGTACATACATCTTGAGTAGCAATAATTTTAATGTTTATAGTTTTTACAGTTACGAAAAGATGAGCCGAATTACCCAGAGAGAAACCAGCAACGTTAAGTACATTGCATTTAATAATGTGTCGGAAAATCTGAACAAATCAGCCACCGCAACCCCTAGATACAGTATTTCAGATATGAAGTCATCCGTGGATTGATATACATGTGCATGTATTATGATATATCTTGTTTTGTGTTTTTCGTTTTTAGGTGAAATATCCATAGAAGTACATAATGGACCCCAAAGAAGTGAAGACAACACTAAAAAATGCTAGAGAAGCCATCAGAAATAAAGAGTTCAAGGAAGCCTTGAAGCACTGCAAGGTACATCTTGTACATGTGTATAGACAATATGTACATACACTGCCCTCCAAAAGTCAAAGTAGGCTCTTTGAAGATTGGGGGGAACTTTTTGTGACAGCACCTACCACATTTTTTTTTTATTAGATCTTGTTATTAAATATTATAATACAAGCATCACTATATATATTTCTTGTCAACTAGATAAATTGACAGGAAATTTATTTATGTAATAGAAATTTTGGAGGGCCATATGCGTAGTGTATGTTGAAACATGAAAAGATCAACAATAGAAATCAGTTATTGCTAATATTTTCAGAGTTGTTCCGTTTTCAGGTATTGTTTATGTGATATTGGCCAAGGAAGTGATCCTATAACCATGTAGACAAAATAAGTTAAGATTATGCTTCCTTGACCCATATTTACTATTTGAAGTAATTTGTATCCTTATTAGCAGACATACACTTGTAAGGACCCTGTTACCCAGAACATATCTTTGATATATTATTTCTTTGACCCATGTCTTAGTGATATCACATATACACATGATAATCAGATAATTAACAAGGGGAGGTAATAACATTACAAATAGCTAAAAGTATACATATCATAGCACTGACTGCTAATAGTACAAGGTTACAAAAAATAAACCCAACCATATACCCCTTGAATAATCTCTTTATAGCACTGGAATGTGCCATCTTATGTAAAGGACACACAGAGAAAAGTCATATCAATATATTTACATTTCCGTTTTCTCAAACAATAAAAATCAATCCTTAAAGAAATGTTTACTTTGTACATATTCGTGTATATCAGAGTGTATAAAAATTTTAACTCTCTTGGTTACTCTGTTTTCCGTGCCTAGTCTGTGTTGGCTTGGGATAAGAACAACTACAATGCGTTGGTGTTTGTCGGTGTTGCTGCCGAGGGTTTGGACCAGGTGGACCAGGCGGTAAAGGCCTATAAACGGGCTATAGATGCTAGTCCTGATCAGGCCCTGGCATGGCAGGGGTTAGCTGGTCTGTATGAGAAACGACCGTCACAGGAACACGACAATGACCTTATTAGTGTTTATCAGAAATTACAGGAATTTCACAGTAGGTGAGGAGCTTTCAGCATTCTTAAAGCTTATACATCCAAGAATTATTACACATAGATATACACACAAAATTTTGTAACTGACATTTGAAACAGATGGTTTGACTTTAGTCGCAAACAGCAGCTTTTTGTATGATTTAATCTCAAATAAAAAAGTTTTTTTAATGATAGTTCTGGTTTGTCATAAGAAGGTGTTAAGTTTGAAGGTTATTCATGAATAAGATCATGTACAGGGTTCTCGTTAAAAGCCAGTTGCCGGCAAAAACAGCCGTCTATTTCCTTGTTTACAACTGGCTATTTTTGTCAGAAATAAGTATTAATAGCCACAATAAGGGACTGCTGCCCCCAACCACCTATTATTAATTTTCAACAATGTATTAAAAAACTTAGTGAGAACCCTGATGTATATAATTCATGAATTCCATCGTTGTAAACTTAAACACCTTATTCATATCATATGACTCTCTGTCAAAGCTGCATGATAATCTTTTCATGATGTGTCTAATATCAGATGATAAATATCACAATGTCATGCTTCTACAATGTTCAGAATTTGTAACATATAAGCACATTCTATGTCATATTTTTTCAGTGATGAGGAGAAGAAAAGAGATGTTCTTGTGAAACTTGCTAAGCTTTACGTCAGACTGGGAGAGCTAGAAAAAGTGAGGAGTGTGTTATTTTATAAAAATAAATACATATTTCATTTAAATAGTATACTGGTAGATATAAGAATTAATGCTTTCTGACACACATTCTGACTAATTACGTTGAGATATTCAGTTTTACAATTTATATTGATCGTTTAGAAAATACTTCATTAGTTAAGTGGAAATGTGTTTTATCAACATATGTCCAGGGTCTGCAGATATTTGAGGAGGTTAGTGAAGGTGAGAAAGATTCAGCAAGGAAAATTCAGCTTCAGACCAACTTAGTGGATCTTCTAATGGCCGAAAAAACGTTGACAACACCACAAGAACATATGGTTTGTTTAAAAAGATTCTTTTTATGATTAACTTTCTTTCAAGATCATGTTCAAGTTTGAAGTTGCCACCACAAGAAAATATTTAGGAAAGCCATGCCTTAATTGACAAATAAGTCCAAATTGAGTCTTTGTTACTATTCCATTTTTCTCGGGCCAAATAAAAATTTATGATCACAAAAAGAACGAGCTAAATCCTTAAGTTAATATAACAGTCCTCAATTTTCAAAGGAGCACATTGTTAAACTTCATGATGATTTTAAATCACAAGATTTGATAGCTATATTGTTACATTGACTTATTTTGATTGATATTCAATAATTCTATTGTTTTGTGAGTTTATATTTACATTCAAATAAAAAAATTTCAGTGATATTGTTTGAATATTACACAGGTGCTGGAGCTGGTTACTGTCCTGACATGTGAGGGAACCACAGTCACTTTTACCAGTCCAGAAATTACTGTCACTAGATACCTGGACCTTCTCATTAAGGTATGACACTCAGCTTAGGTTATCGTGTTTATTACATTGTTTGGATAAAGGAAAACTTAAGTCAAATGTATAGCATGAAAGGTAGCAGTATACTATAACAATCTTTATGTGCCCAATGTCTTTCAGATTCAGCTGATGTTTGAACAAAGAAAAGTATTCTGAATAGCCTCACAATAGGTCATCCTTAATTGATAAGCTCAATCATAGTATCTTTCAGTCAGTGCTCCGACAAGGGAAGGCCTCTTATAATGTACAAAAAAAACTTGCTTTATTGTATTGCCTTTTCTTCAGCACCGTAAGGTTGGCAGTCTACCTGAACAGTGTGGCCGCCTTCAGTCCATGTTTCCAGTACTTTCTTACCCATTAGAAATCCTCATTATATACCACATGGAGACAGAAGCAGGTATTAGATACCTTTATTTCTTTATTTATTCTGTCTTTTTCATTCATTCATTCATTCATTCATTCATTCATTCTTTCACTCGTTCGTTTGTTCGTTTGTTTGTTCGTTCATTCATTCATCCATTCATTCATTCATTCATTCATTCATTCATTCATTCATTCATTCATTCATTCATTCATTCATTCATTCATTCATTCTGTCATTCATTCATTCATTCATTCATTCATTCATTCATTCATTCACTAATTGACATACATTATTTTCTTGTCTTCAGTTTATTTAATTGTTATGTTTTCAACTGTTATTTAGAAATATCAGTTCTAGAGACCATTGTCAGTAAATTGAAGGACCTTGAGCCAGATAGTCCTTACCTTGGGGCTGCCCAGGGTTACATACTGTTACATCAGAAAAACTACATACAGGCCCGACCATTGCTGACTTCAGGTAAGACTAGATGAAATGTTTAAACACACTTCACAAAAAATTCTGTATTTGCATATTACAGAGTTATCTGCTCTTGCGGGTAGGTATTGATCATGACGTCCTGTGTTTGTGGGTATGTCATACTTTTCTAAGAAAATGACATGAATTTTGGTCATAAAACAATGATATCACAATGGATACCAATATGCAAGGGAAGTAACTCTGTAATATGATGCAATGATAGATTAAACAATTTTTCAATTCCTTTAATTAGGTAATGTTAGCCATGATCCATGAGTCAGAGATTGATAATGTTTGCTTCAACCAATTTAAGTTATTTAATTATCTCATGAATAACCAAAGAACAAATAAATATTTGAGTCATTCAGAGTATTGACTTTTAAGTTAATTGATCCATGTTCCAGATGGATTATAATGGCAATGCATTTGTTTGTAACAATTTTTGAATAGTTATTAATAGCGGAAATGAAAGTTTGCATTGGATTTGATATTTTCATGGATTTGTGATGGATTGTTAACATATTTTTCATGGAGATTTCATGGGGTTCTGGTCATGGGTTTATCAGGACCAGTCATCTAATAGTGCCATGATCATGTATATAGATACAGGTATTCTTTGTGTATTTGTTGTAGCTGCTGAGGTGCTGAAGAAAGTGGTTGTTGTCCATTACTGCCTAGCCAAGACTTTATTTGCTCTACACATCAATAAACAGGCCTTAAGTGTCTGTACGACATGTAAGTAACAACATCATCAGTTCCTGATGACATGTGAACCACTCAGAATCTTCCATTTGGCATAAAACTGCAAGAATGACACAATTTTCCAGATAATAGCCAGTATACTTTAGAATAAGGACTCCAGCTTTAGATCATTGAATAATTTTAGATATGATATACTCTTAATAAAAAAGAAATGTGGAAACATATAGAAAATGCTTTTATAGCTTTCTCCTTCACATAAAATTGAAGCAAATATACATGTACTTATATTATCTAACAGTTTTCTAAATCATTTTTCAAACTAGTGGGTTGTTTCTTGATATGATAAAAATAATAACTGTGCACTGAATTGAAAGTTGCTGTTATATTTTCAAAATAATTTATATTTGCAATATAAAGAAATCATATATCAAATAGCTCTGTATGTGTATGTGTATTTGTGATCTGAAATTAAGAATATTTTTTTCGTCAGGTTTTAGTTTAATGTTAAAGAAGGACCGCCTGGTGATATCTATCAGTGACCTGGATTTGAAGTTGTCAGCCTTACAGTGTCACATTGATTACAGGATAGGAACACCAGTCTCTCTAGACAGGGCCATCCAAACACTTACCAAGGTAATATAAATCTCCTCTACAGTCTTTTGCAAATTACTATTTTATTACAGCATATGATGATATACATTCCACTTTGGTATTTTTACCTGTATCATTGCTGAATAATGCTACAAATGTACTATTGGTTGTTTTGAATCAGAGAGAAGGTCTGCCGGGTGCCCTGAAGATTTTACTTGGGTTTGTCTATCTGAAGGCTAACAGAGTTGAGGATGCCCAGGTAAGTTTCTCACGTGTTACTTTGTCTTTTCCAACAGTTCTCAATCCAATTTCCCAATGAGATAATGTGCCCTTACAGTTATAATTTATTTTGTGTTTAAATTTTTTTTTGAAAATAACATACAATTTTTACACCAAACAAACCTAAAGCTGAAAAATTAGGCCATGCTCTGCAAATAATAGGAATAAGTTTTTCCCTTTTAACAAAACATGAATATAAATGTACTTTGTGTCTTTAGTTATAAAAGTTAAGTATTTGGCTTTGACAGAAATTGGTGGTGGGTACCCAGGCCACCGCTTCATTGGATGGATGGATACACTATGTCAGGGGAGACTACTCAGGTGCTCTCCTCAGGTAAGTTGTAATTGTTATATTTAAAGAATCTTTGATGGAACAAAATCAATAGTAATTAGTTCTTTTAATTGTGAAGTAATCACATAATTTGAACAACATTTGATATAGTATTTGTCAATATCAAAATGCATAATAAGATAGATATCAGACGATAGAAACAAAGGCCTCATTTCTTTCCTTATCTTTTATTACCAATTTATTGATGTGTCAGTTAAAGTGGCATGCATTAATTATGGATATATAGAATTGATGAACTTTGCAGAATTGTAAATCAAGTTAATCGGTATGATAATTATGCTTGTAGCCCCATTGGAAGTACACATATACTCTGCAAAATCACCTATGGCCAGTAAGGCTCATCCTTTTAAACATTGCTGTAGGAGTAACTTGACAACCTTGGAATTATCTTTGGTAGCATAGAGAAAGGTTGTGGTGCCTGCCTCGATCTCCTTCCCCCCCCCCCCCCCCCCCACCCCCTCACCACCACTCATTAATCATATGTTTGTTTGTTTTAGGTTAACACTGGCCCTAGAATCTACTCCAGATATCAGTGATATCCATCTCATGATGGGTAAAGCATTGTGGCAAACGTGGAAAGAGGACAAGTCAAAGGAATCAGCAGAGAAAAGTTACATGTCGTTTCTAAAGGTAAGACAAAGCAGTGAAGAGTATCAAGATCACTTCAATAAGTGTAAGGGTCAAGGTCATAGCAAGTTCAAAGCATTACATCTGTATGATATATTATGTGATAGATCAGACATATTCAATTTTTTATGTATTAACATGTTTTGTATAATTATGTTGTAACTAAAAAGATAATATTTATTTTGAAAAGACAATATACATGTGATAATAAAGAGTATGATAGGCCTAAGTGTAGACAGTACATGCATCTGTCCTGTTTTAGGCGGCAAAACTCGACCCATACAACAGTGAGGCGTTCGTCTATCTGGGTCACTTCTCCTTAGATGTACAACATGACAAGGTCAAGGCCACAAAATGTTACCAGAAAGCATTTGACCTTGACAATGACAATGAAGATGCTGGTGCTGCCCTCTGTGATCTTTTGTCAAGTGCAGGCCAAGAGGTAAGTTAGTGTGGTGGAGAAATTTCAAACGTTTTACCTGAAATATTGATATATGAGAGATTTATTGGAAGGGATGTTGATTGTTGTAGTGTCTTTTAGATCCCAATGTATCCAGGTTCATTCATGACAATAATTCCTGGATATGGTCTCAGAATTAAAATTTTCAAAACTCATTCATTTCAAGGGATATATACACCATAAAATATAGATATATCTATATACATGTATATTCTAGATGTTAGATGTATTTGCTTTTATAGATATTGTACTTATTAGAATAAGAAAAAAGTAATTAGAATACCATCATGTACAGCTGGAATGTATCGACTGTATGCACTTTATGCTACTCCAATAGTTGAAAAAATGATTTCAAATTTAAAAAAAAAAAGCAACAATATGTACACTGCATGCTTTCTTGTGAAGAGTAAGAAGTCCTAAGAAAGTGTCTTTTAGTGACAGCATTTATAATAACTGTTAATGTTATGTTTGGTGACAGGAAGCAGCCCACAACATCATTGTGTCTGTTACATCTAAAGCCAGTGCTGGACGGTGAGTACTAAGTGTTTCCATATCAGAACAGCTGTACGATGGTTGGCTAGCTTTATTATTCAGCTTTAATGTGATGTATTTAACAATATAGTCTGTACTAATATTTTGTGTAAAATATTAGAACTAAGATACTGTATAGATGTTTAATTTCACAAGAAAACCAAGAAACCGTAATTTCACAAGAAAACCAAGAAAACGTTTTTACAATTTCCTCTCTCAAATTCATTCTATTATTTGCCAGGAGAAATATATATGTTGTCAATTTTCAATATTGATAAACTATACAGGTTATAGTACTTGTTATTCTTTTCATTTACTTGTTGACGTAATGTTACCCAGTACTAGAGCAATTTCAATGTCTTCATTAGTGTGAGAGTATGTTTGTTTGTCTCTAATAGTGCTAAGTGGGCGTGGTTACGATTAGGACTGTACCAAGTCAAGCATGACAGTCCATCTGTTGCCATCACCAGTTTCCAGTCAGCACTGAGGGCTGACCCTAAAGACAAGTAGGTACATTCTAGGAGACGACTTATTTAGGCTAGTTACCCAATCTTTTTGATTATTCATTCAAATAAAATAGAATCAAAAAATGAAAAAAAAAAAATGAAAAAAAACCAACAACACCATAAATTCATGGTGAATTATCAGTTTTAACAAATGCCAAAATATTAATAAAAATGGTCTCTGTTTCAAAACGGCTTAACAAGGGAAGGCCTAAACTGTCGAAATGAATTCCATTATGAATACAAAATCAATATTCATTCTCAATTATTTATTTTTTGGCAACAGCAGATAAAGTTTAGTATATTTTAAAGGTGTTTGGTGTACACTGAGTTTTAGCTGTTCTCATTGATTGATACATTGTAAACTGTGCAGGATGATTTTGATGTTGATATCTTGATATATTGACCAATTGTTGCTATTATTGGAATCACCAGGTCAGCATTGTGCTTGTGATGTTGCAATGCTCCAGCTAGAATTAATCAAGAAGATGACCTCAGACAAAACTTCTAATAAAGAGGATGCATATAGAATATTCCACCAGATATTGTTGTAACAGATTTTCAAATCACATTTGTTTTAGCCATGTATGGGAGTGTTTGGCTGAAGCTTACTTACATAGAGGCAGTTTAACAGCAGCTCTCAAAGCCTTCACAAAGGCTTCAGAGGTAAGGTCATAAGGTCATAAATATCAAGGCATTCACAGGGGCTTCAGAGGTTAGGTCTTCAAGGTCAGATTCCTATAAGGCCTTCACAAAGGCTTCTGAGGTAAGGTCACAAGGTCAAATGATCAAGACATTCACAAAGGCTTCTGAGGTAAGGTCACAAGGTCAAATGATCAAGACATTCACAAAGGCTTATGAGGTAAGGTCACAAGGTCAAATGATCAAGTCCTTCAAAAATACTTCAGAGGTACGGTCACAAGGTTAAATTATCAAGCCCTTCACAAAGCCTTCAGAGGTAAGGTCACAAGGTCATATTATCAAGACCTTCACAAAGCCTTCAGAGGTAAGAACTTCATGTTCAGATTCTCAAGGCCTTCACTATTAGGCTTCAGATGTAAGATCCCAAGGTTAATGGATGAAACCTAATACTAGTAACTAAGGCCTTCGAGGTTATAGGGCAGGCAATGATATATTGTCTCAAGGTCAAATCTTTGTTATTTCTCTTTGTGAAAACTGAACATTTATCACAATAAGTCATATTGATAAATTAGATGATGCATGGAATGGTCTTATATAAATCACTTATTATGAAATATTTGTTGTTGAATGCCACATAGAATTTACATCTGAATTTTCTTTTTTTCTTTGAATTTCAGTTGGACTCCAACTCCTTGTACTGCTTGTATCAGTAAGTAATTGTTAGTCATCTCTTAGTCTGTACAAATATGCATATTTTATTATTTATGTAGATATTTTCTGTGTCAGTTTATCTTTTTGCTATCTATTCAATGAAATGCAAAATCAGTAGGCTAGCTTGTTGTTAAAATAGTGTTCAATGACTCCAAGGATCTAAGACTGCTGATTTCTTTATTAGTTGCCGATGTATTATAATATATACATGTATTTACTGTATTTCCCCAGAATTGCTGCTATAAAACAGACACTGTGTATGTACACAGAAGCCATTGTCGAGTACAAAGTTATCCTGGACCGCTCGCCAAACTACGTACCAGCTCTGAAGGGTCAGTACCGTATAAGTACAAATCAAGTTTTGGCTGATTGTATTTAGTTACTGTAAACCAACTTATTTTCACACTTTAATGCATCAAGACCTCTTCTCACAGCGATTCAATTTTATAATGTAGAATAAATTGATTGTTCTTTAACTATGATTAGAAAAATAATGCAGCGATTTATTTTTGTGGTATCTCCTCTCTCACGAAAACAACAAAATATAATCGCATGCAAAAATTAGTTGGTGTACATTTAATTTAGTCTTAAATTATTTTGTTTCCTTTTCTATTTTACACACAACCTTCTTAATATAAATCTATATTATATAAAATGAAAATTCTATTTTCTGTAAAAGAAATAAAGGCTTAGTTTTTTGTAATATTTATTATTTGTCAGTATTTTCTTCATTCATATGATAACTAAGAACATCATGTTGACTACCCTATGCCTCAGGTGTTGGAGAGACTTATATATTACTAGCCAGGAGTCACCTGTCACAGAGTTTCTACGGCCGAACTCGAGAAAACTGTGAGAATGCCCTGCTGTTTCTCACTAGGTAAATAACAGTTATAAGTATATGTTTGTTTGCAATAAAATAAAAACTTTTCATTTAAAGCTGAGTGTATTTTGAACTCAGAAGATGGTTATTAGAGAAATCAAATGACTTTTAATATTATCTTGTAGTGGTTAATGATACAATTGATTGTTAGGTTTAAGATCAACTTTTAAGACATTAGACTAACAGTTTTAATCTATTTTGCATGTGTTTGCTTGTTTACAGAGCTGCCACCCATCGACCTGACTTGTCCTGTTTGTGGAAGCTGATGGGCGATGCCTGTACACTGGTCCATAGACTAGCACCGGAAACCTTCAGCTTTACCGTGGATAATAAGCTGGTGTCTAAGTCAGGAGAAGCATGTCCCACAGGGACCTCCAAAATAAGTCTGATACAGACAATAGAGCTTGGATCAAGGTACAGACTAACTCAAGTATATCACCAAGAAATGAATAGAAAGTCCTGTCTGACATGTTTTTTGTACCTTTTCAGATTTGATTTTAGTCTGATAGAAAGAAATTTAATAACATCTACCTTGAAATTTGTTTATTAATTGTATCTTAGAAAATCCTTTATATTGAATAATTCCTTCATTGTTATAAAAGTGGGCCCAGTTAACTTAAGGAATTCATTAACTTATAATCTCACATAGGAAAGCATTACAATGTTTAAGGAAAAAAAATTAAATTAAGGAAATTTCTTAAAATTCTTTACGCTTTCCTTTGGGAAATCTTCGGAAAATCTGTACCTAATATTTTCTGTTTGTGATGAATTGTAGGTGCTATGGACGAGCTTTGAAGGCACTCCCAGATTGTGCCTCATTGTGGCATGACCTAGGGGTCAATTTCTTCTACCAATCACAGCAGTCGACACAAAGTGACATGATTGCAACACTATCAACAAAAGCTGTAAATGCTCTTAAGAAAGCTTTGAATATTGATCCTAAAAACCATCTTCATTGGGATGCTCTTGGAAGGGTGTACTGTTCACAAGGTAAGAAATCCTTGAATATTGATACTAAAAACCATCTTCATTTGAATGCTCTTGGAAGGGTATACTGTTCACAAGGTAAGAAAAGCCTTGAATATTGATGCTAAAAACTATCTACATTGGAATGTTTGGCTGTCTTTATAATGATTCAATTGATTGAATTCTCGGATATGTTTTATGACTGTTTCTACTTAGACAGTCACTATTGTTTCTGAAAAAGGTCATCAAAATTTGCTTTTGATTATAAAGAAAACATGAGGTTAGTTTGTGAATTCAAGTTTAAAGATGCTCCACCGCTGACAAATAGTATTTTTTCTCAATCAAAAACAGGAGCAGATTATTTAGTATTTTTCTTCAGTTACAAAAGTTACCTACTTTACACCATTACTAACATTGAGAAGTTTCAGCTTCTAATTTTACTTCAAGTTAAAGATATGAAAAAGAATTAATTGCTTGCCGAAAAAAATCCATGGCACTATACTCTATATGGAATGAAGTACTGATTGTGCCTGCACCAAAGGCAAAATAATCTTTGTTTTTTTTTGTGTTAATTAGACATATATACACAATTAAACACCAATTATTGTTCAAATGATGAATATCATTTATGCTCTGTTAGCGTTGGAGCATCTTTAAGCTTTGGAGTTGCATACTGCTACAATTATGTTGACGTAAAAATGTATATGAAAGGGTTTAATCAATATAATTGTTCTTATAAAATTTCCAGGATGTTACCAGCCAGACAAAGCCCAACACTGCTTCATTAAGTCCATCCAGACAGAGGCAAACGTAAGATGACCTAGAAGTTGTTTACTGAATACTGATAACAATACATATATAAGATATAAATACATATATAAGATATAAAGAGATATTAAAGACAATTATATGAATTTTATGTTACATTTGTAATAGTATTGTTGGCAGTCAAATTTATAAAACATTGAAAATATGGTATCAATGATTAATAGTTAAATTCAATAAAAAAAGTATTTTTAGTACTTAATGTTGCAATAACTGCATCTTTTTCTTTTGTTTTCAGAATGTGGTGGCTTGGTCCAATCTGGCAACACTTTATTTTAAAAATGGCAACATAGAGGTAGAGTACTTATATAATAGTTAGAATATCATGTTATTCATTTTTCAATTGTGGTTCATGAAAGCTGACCTGTAATAGAGTAAAGACTCTTTGTAGTGGAGTGCTTGTAGTTTGCACTTAGGAAAAAAATCCTTGATTTCTGTATTTGACCTTGTAACTATCGAGTATGAATTCTTGTGATCATGCTGTTACCTGAAGGGATTTCATTTTCATTCTGTAAGTCGGTTCATTATGTGAGTGATTGTGTTTCTCTTTCAGCGTGCTAAAGATGCCTTACATGTAATTCTATTTGTAAGGTATGTTCATAGCTATGTTTCTCTTTTCCAGCTTGCCCACGATGCATTTAAAACTGCCCAGAGTCTAGAACCATCTTATGTGGCCTGCTGGATTGGACAGGTCAGTAAACACTTCTAGACACTTCTCATGAATTACTTATAATTAGTAGGTACATGTTACACTTCTGGATACTTCTCATGAATTACCCAAAGCACTCATATTTGACCAAGAGCATGCCAAGTATGTTCAAATGATTGACCGCGACCTTCATTCAAGGTCACAGGGGTCAAATAGGCTAAAATCTTTAAACAACTTCTTCTTAAGAACAGAAAGGCCCAGGGTACTCCTATTGGGCCTGTGGCATGCTGGGTTAAAGGGCTACCAAATCTGTTCAAAGGAATGACCTTGACCTTTATTCAAGGTCATAGAGGTCAAATAGGCTAAAATCTTTTAAAATTAGTTGTAATGAGGGATGGAAGTTGGTATACATTATTCACATTAAAGGAATTAAAATTTACTGAATAGATAATATTTCAATGATATTGTCATGAATAAGTCATCCTTAAGACTGTTTGTACAATCTATGATAAATGGTCTGATGGTTCTGGTTGATGTTATTTGATATTAAAAAAATGGTCATGAATTTCATTGATATTTAATAAATGGACTTACAACACTTGTCAATACATGTATATCTGTATTTTTCTAGGCACTGATTGCAGAGACAGTTGGACATGAAGACGCCATGGACTTGTTTAGACACACCAATGAACTGGCCAATCATGTAGGTTCATGCTTGTTTTACTCTAGATTTTCAGGTGTCAAAAATGACAGTATAGTTATGATCAGTGATTTGTAACTGTTCTCATTACTTGTTCTGAATTTATTTAAATCTTGTATCAAACACATTGTCAAATTTAAAATATTATGTTGTTCCTAACAAGTCTTTTTATGACAAGTAAACTTAATTCAGACTCTGATAACTTGTGTTACTATCATGGGAACAGTGCTCCCGACTTCAGAGTTAATGAGATTTCAACTGCATGTACATTTGTATTGTAAAATATACACTCTGATCCAGAGAAACTATTGTGACTACCTAGTTAATTTTACCATGTTTGGTATACAGGTAGAGGGAGCCACTGGGTATGCTAGCTGGGTGTGTGCCATGCTGAAGGATGACAGTAAACACGACACAGAATTATTCCGATACTCCATAAAACAAATGGCCGCCATACCGGCAGCATCAGATGCTTTAGCCAAGTATCTAGGTATTGTTATTCTTGTTGATTTTGGTTTCTTACAATGGAGTAATTTCTTATTTGATGATTTTAATTGTTAAACTGAGTATTCTTATCAATGCATCAAACTAATTTTCCATTGTGTATTAAATGCAGAACAAAGGAAAATGTTTTGTTACAAGAAGCTGAATTTCAAGACTGAAACGCTTATAGTATTGATAATCAATGTTTAATTCTCAAATTTCTATATTGACAGTGCAATAGAAATAGTACCTATATGACAATGGTACACAGTGCAGTTTCAGTTAATTGAAAAGCATTTTGTGAGGTGCTTTTTTTATGGGTACATGTATATCAACTTGTTTAAGAAAGTTCCTGGAGTGTAGCCGATGTTTTGTAATATTCAGATACTGAGAAGACCAACCCAACGGCATACAACATGTATGGTCTACTGTTAGAACATCAAGGTTTATACAAGTTGGCCGTCCGTTCTCTCCGCTCTGCCCTGGAACTGTGTGATGAGGCTTCACCATACAAACAGGAAATAAGGATTAACTACGCTCGATTACTCTGGTGGGTAGACACAAATAAATCATACTTTGATTCTACATGTGCTTTATTTTCGGTACCTGTTTGATATTACATGTGATTTACTTCAAAAGTTTATACATGTAGCTGGTCATGAATGCAGACACGTTACATTTTCAATGTTCAAATGTCACAGTGTCCAAGAAAAAAAAACCCACATAAAGTTTAGTTTTTGTGCAACAAAGATAAGTTAACAAAATGTAATTTTAATATTATGGACCTTTTACCAACAGTAAAGATGAACAGTACCTTGACGCTGTTGAGCAGTATGACCTTGTGGATGACCTTGACACCTTGGAGGACATGTGTAACAAAGGTCTAGCACTGTACAAGGCTGGGCGGTACACAGGAAGTATCACAGGTGAGGACGATTAACTTCCTTCCTTCCTCTTTCTTTCATTTTATTTCCTTCTTTCCTTTCTTTGTTATTGTTATTTTATTTATTTCTTATAGTTTGGTTTTCTAGTGGTTTATAAAATGTAATGAATTGATATACTAAATAAAGAGAAAAATTTTGACTGGATCCAAGACAAAAAGCTGAATTCCACATTCACTCTAGGCTGCTAACATGAAATGATATAACTTAAACATATTTTGTTGTAATATATACATTGACCTCTTAGCTTCACTTCATCTGAAACTCAATATCATTATCCAATGTTGTATGATAATGATCTTTCTCCCTAGTGTACACTTCTGCCCTGGCCTTAGCTGAAACAGAAGAAGACCAATCACATGTGTCTGTCGCCTTGGGAATGGTCCACTACGGGGCAGGAGATCTGGAGACGACCAAATCTGTCCTGTTCCAAAGGTCAGTTCTAACTCCCTAGTAACACCTGATAGACGTGGACGGGATCTTTTATCCCTATATGATCAATAGACAGTTGCAATTATAATGGCTAGATTCAATATTGCTTCTGAAGAATCTCATATAATTATTGTAAATGAATAAGTATCCAACACAGATATTAGTCTGTCTACTTAGACATTTCTCATGTTTGTAAGTTATCAGTTGCTTCTTTTATGAATGTTAGATGATTCATCATAACAGTATAATTTTCCAGTTCTCAATTATGTTGGAGATTTTACAGTGAAATATTTGTATACTCACTGTATGTCACTTATGATTTTTCAGTTCTCATTTCTGTTTCACATTCTATATAAATAAATATTGGTAAACTGTATGATTTCCAGCTCCCAGATGAATCCACCATCAAGGACAGGCCTATTGGCTTTGTGTGCCCTAGGGATCCTTCAGACAGATTTGACCTTGACCTTGGCTGTCCTTCAGGAACTATTAGCAGGGGAAGGGTCCACCAGTCAGTCAGATGTGGCTCACCTCATGTCATCTGCTAACGCTGTTATTGAGGTAAATCAGGAATCTGCTTTACAAAATTCAGAGATATATGAGGTAGTTTTTTGTTATGTCTATTAGATAGTAAACATTTCGTCTTCGAATAGGGCATGAGTTTGTGTTATAATGAAAAAGTTTGTCATCCTTTGTTAAATTGTATTTCTTTGATACGATTGTGATATGTGTATAATGAACAATGCTTGCAGTGAAGTGATATTGTTGGTCCACAAAGATTTGTTATGATCGTGTTTTACTGTATTGAGAAAGTGTTCTAAATATTTATTATTTTTAGGGTAATCCACGAGCAGCTAAGAACTTTGTCCAGCAGTGTATCCATAAGTATCCAGATCAGTTGGACCTGTGGCGCCTCCTAGGGTCAGTCCTTGTTACACATTGCCATGACAACGCTTCCGTAGCTGGTGCTGCCACCTGTGTACAAAAAGTGTCTTCATTAAACCCGACATCACCGGTAAGTAATAATGATCAATGGTTATATAAAAGTTTGTTTTTAGCTTGAGTTGGTTGGAAAATCAAATAACGTTTTTCTCAGAGCCTTTTGTTATTGATTTCCAGCCTTATTTCATGTCATTTATATTAATGTTTGGCATAACACCAGAGAAATCATGTTAGAATTATTGCTACAGTTTTTTAGGTCACCTGAGACGAAGTCTCAAGTGACCTATTCTAATCGCCTTTTGTCCGTCGTCGTCCGTCGTCCGTCGTGCGTCGTGCGTCGTCCGTCGTCCGTCGTCCGTCGTGCGTCGTATGTCCGTAAACAATTTACATTTTCGACTTCTTCTCAAAAACCACTGAAGCAAATTCAATGAAATTTTGCACAAACCTTCTAAGGCATAAGGCCAATCAAAATTGTGAATTTTATGGTCCCCAACTCCCTGGGGGCTGTGGGAGGGGCCAAAAGAGGTTAAATTGACTATAATTTCAAAAATCTTCTTCTCCACTCACAGATGTGATGGAATCAATTACTCTTCATAGATAGAAAGGTCTAAAGGTCCTTTACAAAAATTGTGAATTATATGACCCTGGGGTCTCAGGTTTCCCCTTGGGGAGGGGGTTAAGTTTACTATAGTTTATATAGGGAAAACACATTTTTGAGCATTATTTGGTCATTTGTAAAAGGAAATGAGTCAAATGTTATCAGAATTATCCCTATGAAATGGTCATTGAATCCTATTAACAAATTTTCCATGGCTGACTCCCAGGGGCCTTATGGGTGGGGCCAAAAGGGGTCAAATAAGCTAAAACTTCAAAAATCTTTCTTCTGAAATTCTGGAACTGGTAGAATCAAATACTCTTTCATAGATGGAAAGGTTTTTAAGGTCCTTTACAAAAATTGTGAATTATATGACCCTAGGGTCTTGTGTTCCCCCTAGGGAGGGGTCAAGTTTACTTTAGTTTATATAGGAAAACACCATTTATGAATGTATTGCTTATTTTCATAGGAAATTAGTCAAACTGGGTTAGAATTATTAGCCTGAAGATAGCATTTTATCGTCATATCCATATTGGTCCTGGCCGACCTCCCAGGGGCCTGAGGGGCCGGGCCAAAAGGGGTCAAATAGGCTAAAACTTCAAAAATCTTCTTCTGAATTCACAGATTTGATGGAACTAAATACTCTTCATAGATTGGAAGATTGTTAAAGCCCTTTACTAAAATTGTGAATTTCATGGCCTGGATTCTCAGATTTTCCCCTGGGGAGGGGGTCAAATTTACTATATTCTTTTAAGGAAAAACACATTTGTGAACATTATTTGCTTAGTTTTAATAGGAAATGAGTCAAACTGGGTTTGAATTACTAGCCTGAAAATAGCATTTTAACACCATATCCATGTTGGTCCTGGTTGACCACCAGGGACTAGAGGGGCGGGGCCAAAAATGGGTCAAAATGGCTAAAATTTCAAAAATCTTCTTCTGAATTCACCAGGTTTGATGGAACCAAATAATCTCCATAAATTAAAAAGTGAAATTTATAAAATCACTGACACTGACTGACTTCTAGTTTTGGTACAAAATCGTGAATTTCATCACCCCAGGTCGTCTCGAATTTTTCCCTGGGGATGGGGATGAAATTTACTTCAGTTATGATGAAAAGAAAAACAAATATTTTGTTCATTTTGTGTATTCAATTAGGCACACCTGATTGACTTTGAATTATCATAGTTGAGATGACAGTTGGAACATCACTTCTAGATTGGCCATGTATGGCCCAGGGCTTCAGGGCGGGTCAAAAAGGTCAAAATGACAGAAATTCTTAAATTCTTCTTTTCAATTAGAAGATATGATACAAATTAGATTTAGTAAACTGATAGGTCTTAAGATGCTTTGCATAAATTGTGAATTCTGTGACTCATGAGACTTTGGGAAGGGGGTCAGGTTTGGCTATGCATGTACATTTGAATAAATATTTTTTAGTTATTTGTAGAATTGTCATTTGTTCTTTTTAATTTTAGGTCACCTGAGACGAAAGTCTCAAGTGACCTATTCTAAATCGCCTTTTGTCCGTCGTCGTCCGCCGTCCTCGTGCGTCGTGCGTCGTGCGTCGTGCGTCGTCCGTCGTATGTCCGTAAACAATTTACATTTTCAACTTCTTCTCCAAACTGCTGGAAGCAATTTCAATGAAATTTTGCACAAACCTTCTAAGGCATTAAGGCCAATCAAAATTGTGAATTATATGGTCCCCACCCCCCAGGGAGCTATGGGAGGGCTAAAAGGGGGTTTAAATTGACTAAATTTTCAAAATCTTCTTCTCCACTCACAGATGTGAGGAATTAAATACTCTTCCCATAGATAGAAAGGTCTAAGGTCCTTTACAAAAATTTGTGAATTATATGACCCTGGGTCTCAGGTTTCCCCCTGGGGAGGGGGTTAAGTTTACTATAGTTTATATAGGAAAACACATTTTTGAGTATTATTTGATCATTTGTAATAGGAAATGAGTCAAATATTGTCAGAATTATCCGTATGAGATGGCCAATTTGAATCCTATTAACCAATTTTCCATAACTGACCCCCAGTGGCCTTAGGGCGGGGTCAAAAGGGGTCAAATAGGCTATAACTTCAAAAATCTTCTTCTGAATCCTGGAAATTGGTAGAATCACATACTCTTCATAGATGGAAAGGTCTTGAGGTCCTTTACCAAAAATTGTGAATTATATGACCCTGGGGTCTCAGGTTTCCCCCTGGGGGAAGGGGTGTTAAGTTTACTATAGTATATAGGGAAAAACCATTTTTGGAGTATTATTTGATCATTTGTAATAGGAAAATGAGTCAAATATGTCAGAATTATCCGTATGAGATGGCCATTGAATCCTATTAACCAATTTTTCCATAACTGACCCCCAGGGGCCTTAGGGGGGGGGTCAAAAGGGGTCAAATAGGCCCCCTATAACTTCAAAAAATCTTCTTCTGAAATCCTGGAAATGGTAGAATCACATACCTTTCATAGATGGAAAGGTCTGAAGTCCTTTACAAAAATTGTGAATTATATGACCCTGGGGTCTCAGGTTCCCCCTGGGTGAGGGCGAGGGGTTAAGTTTACTATAGTTTATATAGGGAAAACACATTTTTGCAGTATTATTTGATCATTTGTAAATAGGAAATGAGTCAAATATTGTCAGAATTATCCCGTATGAGATGCCATTGAATCGTATTAACCAATTTTCCATAACTGACCCCCAGGGGCCTTAGGGATGGGGTCAAAAAGGGGTCAAATAGGCTATAACTACCAAAAATCTTCTTCTGAAATCCCTGGAAATGGTAGAAATCACATACTCATAGATGAAAGGTCTTGAGGTCCTTTACCAAAAATTGTGAAATTATATGACCCTGGGGTCTCACGTTTCCCCTGGGGAGGGGGTCAAGTTTACTAGGAAAACACATTTATGAGCATTTTTGCTCAATTTTCACTAGGAAATGAGTCGAAACTTGTTTAGAATCATTAGCCTGAGATAACATTTTAATATCATATCCTATATGGTCCTGGTCCAACCCCCTCCGGGCAGGAGGGGCGGGGGCCAAAAGGGGCAAATAGGCTAAAAACTTTAAAAAATTTCTTCTTAAATACTGGAAATGGTAGAACAATACTCTTCTTAGATGGACAGGTCTTAAGGTGTTTTATTGAAAAATTGTGATTATATGACCCATCACGTTTTCCCCCTGCGGGAGGGGTCAAGGTTTACTATAGTTATATAGGGAAAACAATTTAATGAGCATTTTTTTGCTCAATTTTTCATAGGAAATGAGTCAACTGTTTAGAATTATTGCCTGAGATAACATTTAAATATTTATCTATATTGTCCTGGCGTCAACCCCTCAGGACAGGGGCCGGGGCCAAAAGGGGGCAAATAGGCTAAAACTTAAAAATCTTCTTTCTTTAATACTGGAAATGGTAGAATCAAATACTCGTCATTAAAAGGCAGTCTTAAGGTGTTTTATGAAAATTGTGAATTATATGACCCTTGGGTCTCAGGTTTCCCCCTGGGGAGGGGGGTAAGTTTACTGTAGTTTATAAAGGGAAAAGACATTTTTGAGCATTATTTAGTCATTATAATAGGAAATTAGTCAATTGTAGTCAGAATTATCCCTATGTGATGACCATTGAATCTTATTACCAAATTTTCTATGACTGATCCCAAGGGGCCTTAGGGGCGGGGCCAAAACGGGTCAAATAGGCTAAAACTTCAAAAATCTTCTTCTGAAATTCTGGAACTGGTAGAATCAAATACTCTGCATAGATTGAAAGGTCTTAAAGTCCTTTACAAAAATTGTGAATTTCATGGCCCTGGGGTCCCATGTTTCCCTCTGGGGAGGGGGTCAAGTTTACTTTAGTTTATATAGGAAAAACACATTTATGAACATTATTTGCCTATTTTTCATAGGAAATTAGTCAAACTGGGTTAGAATTATTAGTCTGAGATAGCATTTTAACATCATATCCATATTGGTCCTGGCCGACCCCCAGGGGCCAGAGGGGTGGGGCCAAAAGGGGTCAAAATGGATAACATTTCAAAAATCTTTCTTCTGATTTCACAGATTTGATGGAACCAAATAATCTTCATAGATTAAAAAGTCAAATTTATAAAATCACTGACTGACTTCAAGGGCCTGATGGGCAAATATATAGTGTTTATATGCATGTCTTTGTTTCATTCTGTATCTGAACACAGGTGACCGTTAAGGCCCATGGGCCTCTTGTTTGTATTTCTTTTGAGGAAATTAAAAGTCAAATATATTTGTTGTTA
Source organism: Argopecten irradians irradians (assembly GCA_004382745.1). NCBI lineage: Eukaryota > Metazoa > Mollusca > Bivalvia > Pectinida > Pectinidae > Argopecten > Argopecten irradians. The sequence continues at coordinate 1,277,104 of SAYR01004239.1, forward strand.
AAATCAAATATTGGTGTTAGCGTTAATGAATATTAAACAAAACTTCCTACATAAATGTTGTCAGGACATTATGAAGTTGGCAACCAGTGCTCAGTTAGCAGGTGGACATTACAGTAGGACTCACAGGAACGGAGTGTTGTCGAGCGCTCAGAAGGCAGTACATCTAAACCCAGGTAGGTACACCTACATATTATCAGCTTCATTTTTAAAATGTCGAAGGCCACTTTCACACTGATGCATAGAAAAGGATAATGCTAATGTGTTGGTTTTGTTTGATTTTAATTTTAATACATATTCTTGAATCAATAATAATGTTGAAAAAAAGTTCAAAACGTACATAGGTACATTTGTTGTAACAAAAGATTGAGTTGGTTTAAATGACATGAAGAAGATCATAGTTAGAGATATCATAAACATTATCTTAACAAGTTTATAATTATCAAATATATCGTTGAAAATTACACAATGCTACATGAAGAAGTATACAACTAATGATGTCAGTAATATAACATGAATACTCTATTTCAGACCAAAAAGATAACTGGGTGAACTTAACAGCAGCCATCCACAGTCACACTGTACTCCACAAGTCAGACAAACTCGTACAACTGGGTCTGGTCTATCTCAACTGGCTCTCTGTAACATTCAATGGTAAGTTACATTGGTAAAAACGTATGCCATATATTTTTCATACTTTAAGCTACCAGTTTTTGCCTGAAAATCCAGAGTCCTGCTTATGATCCAGTGCTGCTTATTTGTTAGCAAAAACTGAAATCAGACTATGGTTTGAAGAAAAAAGTTGTGATTTGGACCAACTCAATTGACTCTCAATTTTTAGCCCACTATCATCAGATGGTGGGCTGTTCAAATCGCTTTTTGGCCGTGGTCCTTTCGTCCGTCTTTCCATTCGTTAACAATTCTTGTTACCGCTATTTCTCAGAAAGTACTGAAGGGATCTTTCTCAAATTTCATATGTTGGTTCCCCTAGGTCCCTAGTTGTGCATATTGCATTTTGGGACCAATCGGTCAACAAGATGGCCGACAGGCCACCATCTAGGAATTTGATAGTTAAAGCATGTTACCAATATTTCTCAGAGAGTGCTGAAGGGATCTGTCTCAAATTTTATGTGCAGGTTCCCCTAGGTCCCTGGTTATGCATATTGCGTTCTGGTACCGATCGATGAACAAAATGGCCGACAGAACGCAATCTTGGATTTTGACAATTGAAGTTTGTTAACGCTATTTCTCAAAAAGTTCTTGTTTAATGTTTTCTTTATAGTTAATGCTTAATATCTCATCATAAACTATGGGATACTATATTCTTTGCGAAGAAAATGATTATAAATCTCACAACATCTATGAAATTAATCACAAAAGCTGTAATGTGGTACTTAATTTCATTGCAATTTAATTCCGAGATGTAGATTTACATGGTTTAACTGGTCCTGTGTAGAAGACATTTTTATTTCTACTCATTTCGTGATTTGTAATCTCTTGTGAAATATGCAAAATTTAATCTCAAAATTAAGCTAGTCTAAAGCAATTGAAATTGATAAATATATATTTTCAACTTTTGATGCAAAATTCATTTTTTCATATTTTTTTTTACTTAATATTACTATCAGAAGCTCCAGCCATGGTGACAAGTTGGTGTAAAAAACAAAGAGTTATTTCCCTTGTTGAAGCAGGCAGAGTAGATGAAGCAGCATCCTTAATTAGTCAGGTGAATTCTTCTTGAAACAATAAGCATTGTATACATAGTTTTAGGCAGAACTTAAAAATGATAATTTTATATTATAATAAAAGACTTTATTTTCTTTTGATTGCACATACTATTTTTATATTTGCATAAAATAAACAGTATTTACATGTACAGTTCAATAAGGGGAATTGCTAGAACCTGTAAAGAGTTTATTGCACTTGATATGATATTTTCAGCTACATGTTGGTGTGTTCTTGTGTATCAATTGTTTGAATTGAAAATGTTCAGTTGAAGTGTAACAGTTATAATATTCTCTACTTACTGTTTGTTCTTGTGTGTATGCATATATTGTTTGACTCGAATGTTTAGTTGAGGAGTTGTGGAGATGAAGAATTGGAAGATTTTGCCGCGGTGATAGAGGCGGTGATTGATGGAGATATAGGTGCTATGTCGGAACAGCTACTCAAGTCACGTGACAATCCGTTCCTGGTGGAGGCTCTGTTAGAGACGTGTGAACGGGGAGGTGTTAGTGTGAACCTCACTGACATACTAGGAGTGGACCAGGAGGACAGAGGGTGAGACTGTTAAGGAATTAGGTTGTGGGTTTGTGGGTTTTATTAGTTTAACGTCCTATTAACAGCCAGGGTCATGTATGGATGTACCAGGTTTGTTGCTAGAGGAAAGCCAGAGTACCGGGAGAAAATCCACCGACCAGCGGTCAGTACCTAGCAACTGCCCCACATTGGATTCGAACTTGCAACCCATAGGTGGAGGGCTTGTGGTAATATGTCGAGACTTCTTAACCACTCGGCCACGGTAGCCCCTCAGGAATTAGGAAATCTGAATGTAATAGGTTTAAATTAAGTAAGTTTATAAATAAATATTTTAGTCATTTATTTTAATTGTATTTACAATGATCTTGATTGATATAGAGTATCTCTTGATATATATCAATAGTTATCGTCTCCTGCTAGTATGATATTTTTTGAGAATTCTTACCCCTTTTTTTCCAGACGGAGGGTTGATCTGATTTGTAAAGTTCTACATGTGTACTACATATACCAACAGGCTAAGGTAATTATCGTGTTTATCAGCCACCAAACCTTTCAATGACACTAGCCATACATGTTGATTGGATTGAAGTGAATGACTATTTTACCGCTCCATGCCTTGTAATACAAGATGAATTTTATAGTTTAATTGTTACAGTTTCTTATTTTAAAGATATGATAATTAATATGGTTAAAGAATGTGAAATACTAACCCTGCATTTTAATGAAGATTCCACTTGATTGCTTGAATTTGAATATTACAATACTGTGGTGATCCAATTGGTATTATTAGAGTTGTGATTATTTTGTTTACATGAGCTATGTCCAAGTTAAAGTTTTGCTTCGTCCATCAGAGGACTGGTGTTGTGGATGACCTTGAAGGCCTGTTGAAGAAGCCAGTGATAGATGTACAAACCCTGGACTCCCACTGTTTACCAGTTATGTTGGTCCTAGCTGTTGCAACATTGGCAACCAACCCAAGGTATGTCTCTATAGGCCACAGTCAAATGTAACCAACCAACCCAAGGTATGTCTCTATAGGCCACAGTCAAATGTAACCAATCAACCCAAGGTATGTCTCTAAAGGCCACGGTCAAATGTAACCAACCAACCCAAGGTATGTCTCTATAGACCACAGTCAAATGTAACCAACCAACCCAAGGTATGTCTCTATAGGCCACAGTCAAATGTAACCAACCCAAGGTATGTCTCTATAGGCCACTGTCAAATGAAACCAACCAACCCAAGGTATGTCTCTATAGGCCACAGTCAAATGTAACCAACCAACTCAAGGTATGTCTCTATAGGCCACGGTCAAATGTAACCAACCAACCCAAGGTATGTCTCTATAGGCCATAGTCAAATGTAACCAACCAACCCAAGGTATGTCTCTATAGGCCATAGTCAAATGTAACCAACCCAAAGTATGTCTCTATAGGCCACAGTCAAATGTAACCAACCAACCCAAGGTATGTCTCTATAGGCCACAGTCAAATGTAAGCAACCAACCCAAGGTATGTCTCTAATACGGCTCACGGTTCAAATGTAACCAACCAACCCAAGGTATGTCTCTATAGACCACAGTCAAATGTAACCAACCAACCCAAGGTATGTCTCTATAGGCCACAGTCAAATGTAACCAACCAACCCAAGGTATGTCTCTATAGGCCACAGTCAAATGTAACCAACCAACCCAAGGTATGTCTCTATAGGCCACAGTCAAATGTAACCAACCAACCCAAGGTATGTCTCTATAGGCCACAGTCAAATGTAACCAACCAACCCAAGGTATGTCTCTATAGGCCATGGTCAAATGTAACCAACCAACCCAAGGTATGTCTATATAGGCCACAGTCAAATGTAACTAACTAACCCAAGGTATGTCTCTATAGGCCACAGTCAAATGTAACCAACCAACCCAAGGTATGTCTCTATAGGCCACAGTCAAATGTAACCAACCAACCTAAGGTATGTCTATACAGACCACAGTCAAATGTAACCAACCAACCCAAGGTATGTCTATATTAGACACAGTCAAATGTAACCAACCATCCCATGGTATGTCTCTATAGGCCACAGTCAAATGTAACCAACCAACCCAAGGTCTGTCTCTATAGGCCACGGTCAAAGGTAACCAACCAACCCAAGGTATGTCTATATAGGCTACAGTCAAATGTAACCAACCAACCCAAGGTATGTCTCTATAGGCCACAGTCAAATGTAACCAACCCAAGGTATGTCTCTATAGGCCACAGTCAAATGTAACTAACCAACCCAAGGTATGTCTCTATAGGCCACAGTCAAATGTAACCAACCCAAGGTATGTCTCTATAGACCACAGTCAAATGTAACCAACCTACCCAAGGTATGTCTCTATAGACCACAGTCAAATGTAACCAACCAACCCAAGGTATGTTTCTATAGGCCACAGTCAAATGTAACCAACCAACCCAAGGTATGTCTCTATAGGCCACAGTCAAATGTAACCAACCAACCCAAGGTATGTCTCTATAGGCCATAGTCAAATGTAACCAACCAACCCAAGGTATGTCTCTATAGGCCACAGGCAAATGTAACCAACCAACCCAAGGTATGTCTCTATAGACCACAGTCAAATGTAACCAACCCAAGGTATGTCTCTATAGGCCACGGTCAAAAGTAACCAACCAACCCAAGGTATTTCTCTATAGGCCACAGTCAAATGTAACCAACTAACCCAAGGTATGTCTCTATAGGCCACAGTCAAATATAACCAACAAACCAAGGTATGTCTCTATAGGCCACAGTCAAATGTAACCAACCCAAGGTATGTCTCTATAGGCCACGGTCAAATGTAACCAACCAACCCAAGGTATGTCTCTATAGACCACAGTCAAATGTAACCAACCAACCCATGGTATGTCTCTATAGACCACAGTCAAATGTAACCAACCAACCCATGGTATGTCTCTATAGACCACGGTCAAATGTAACCAACCAACCCAAGGTATGTCTATATAGGCCATGGTCAAATGTAACCGACCAACCCAAGGTATGTCTCTATAGGCCATGGTCAAATGTAACCAACCAACCCAAGGTATGTCTCTATAGACCACAGTCAAATGTAACCAACCAACCCAAGGTATGTCTCTAAAAGCCACAGTCAAATGTAACCAACCAACCCAAAGTATGTCTCTATAGGCCACAGTCAAATGTAACCAACCCAAGGTATGTCTCTATAGGCCACGGTCAAATGTAACCAACCAACCCAAGGTATGTCTCTATAGGCCATGGTCAAATGTAACCAACCAACCCAAGGTATGTCTCTATAGGCCACAGTCAAATGTAACCAACCAACCCAAGGTATGTCTCTATAGGCCACAGTAAAATGTAACCAACCAACCCATGGTATGTCTCTTTAGGCCACAGTCAAATGTAACTAACCAACCCAAGGTATGTTTCTATAGGCCACAGTCAAATGTAACCAACCAACCCATGGTATGTCTCTATAGGCCACAGTCAAATGTAACCAACCATACAACCCAAGGTATGTCTATATAGGCCACAGTCAAATGTAACCATCCAACCCAAGGTATGTCTCTATAGGCCACAGTCAAATGTAACTAACCAACCAAAGGTATGTCTTTATAGACCACAGTCAAATGTAACCAACCCAAGGTATGTCTCCATAGACCACAGTCAAATGAAACCAACCAACCCAAGGTATGTCTTTATAGACCACAGTCAAATGTAACCAACCAACCCAAGGTATGTCTCTATAGGCCACGGTCAAATGTAACCAACCAACCCAAGGTATGTCTCTATAGACCACTGTCAAATTTTAACCAACCAACCCAAGGTATGTCTCTATAGACCACAGTCAAATGTAACAAACCCAAGGTATGTCTCTATAGGCCACGGTCAAATGTAACCAACCAACCCAAGGTATTTCTCTATAGGCCACAGTCAAATGTAACCAACTAACCCAAGGTATGTCTCTATAGGCCACAGTCAAATATAACCAACCAACCCAAGGTATGTCTCTATAGACCACAGTCAAATGAAACCAACCAACCCAAGGTATGTCTCTATAGACCACAGTCAAATGTAACCAACTAACCCAAGGTATGTCTCTATAGGCCACAGTCAAATATAACCAACCAACCCAAGGTATGTCTCTATAGGCCACAGTCAAATGTAACCAACCCAAGGTATGTCTCTATAGGCCACGGTCAAATGTACCAACCAACCCAAGGTATGTCTCTATAGACCACAGTCAAATGTAACCAACCAACCCATGGTATGTCTCTATAGACCACAGTCAAATGTAACCAACCAATCCATGGTATGTCTCTATAGACCACGGTCAAATGTAACCAACCAACCCAAGGTATGTCTCTATAGGCCATGGTCAAATGTAACCGACCAACCCAAGGTATGTCTCTATAGGCCATGGTCAAATGTAACCAACCAACCCAAGGTATGTCTCTATAGGCCATGGTCAAATGTAACCAACCAACCCAAGGTATGTCTCTATAGGCCATGGTCAAATGTAACCAACCAACCCAAGGTATGTCTCTATAGGCCATGGTCAAATGTAACCAACCAACCCAAGGTATGTCTCTATAGGCCATGGTCAAATGTAACCAACCAACCCAAGGTATGTCTCTATAGGCCATGGTCAAATGTAACCAACCAACCCAAGGTATGTCTCTATAGGCCATGGTCAAATGTAACCAACCAACCCAAGGTATGTCTCTATAGACCACAGTCAAATGTAACCAACCAACCCAAGGTATGTCTCTATAGGCCACAGTCAAATGTAACCAACCAACCCAAGGTATGTCTCTATAGGCCACAGTCAAATGTAACCAACCAACCCAAGGTATGTCTCTATAGGCCACAGTCAAATGTAACCAACCAACCCAAGGTATGTCTCTATAGGCCACAGTCAAATGTAACCAACCAACCCAAGGTATGTCTCTATAGGCCACAGTCAAATGTAACCAACCAACCCAAGGTATGTCTCTATAGGCCACAGTCAAATGTAACCAACCAACCCAAGGTATGTCTCTATAGGCCACAGTCAAATGTAACCAACCAACCCAAGGTATGTCTCTATAGGCCACAGTCAAATGTAACCAACCAACCCAAGGTATGTCTCTATAGGCCACAGTCAAATGTAACCAACCAACCCAAGGTATGTCTCTATAGGCCACAGTCAAATGTAACCAACCAACCCAAGGTATGTCTCTATAGGCCACAGTCAAATGTAACCAACCAACCCAAGGTATGTCTCTATAGGCCACAGTCAAATGTAACCAACCAACCCAAGGTATGTCTCTATAGGCCACAGTCAAATGTAACCAACCAACCCAAGGTATGTCTCTATAGGCCACAGTCAAATGTAACCAACCAACCCAAGGTATGTCTCTATAGGCCACAGTCAAATGTAACCAACCAACCCAAGGTATGTCTCTATAGGCCACAGTCAAATGTAACCAACCAACCCAAGGTATGTCTCTATAGGCCACAGTCAAATGTAACCAACCAACCCAAGGTATGTCTCTATAGGCCACAGTCAAATGTAACCAACCAACCCAAGGTATGTCTCTATAGGCCACAGTCAAATGTAACCAACCAACCCAAGGTATGTCTCTATAGGCCACAGTCAAATGTAACCAACCAACCCAAGGTATGTCTCTATAGGCCACAGTCAAATGTAACCAACCAACCCAAGGTATGTCTCTATAGGCCACAGTCAAATGTAACCAACCAACCCAAGGTATGTCTCTATAGGCCACAGTCAAATGTAACCAACCAACCCAAGGTATGTCTCTATAGGCCACAGTCAAATGTAACCAACCAACCCAAGGTATGTCTCTATAGGCCATGGTCAAATGTAACCAACCAACCCAAGGTATGTCTCTATAGACCACAGTCAAATGAAACCAACCAACCCAAGGTATGTCTCTATAGACCACAGTCAAATGTAACCAACCAACCCAAGGTATGTCTCTATAGGCCACGGTCAAATGTAACCAACAAACCCAAGGTATGTCTCTATAGATCACTGTCAAATGTAACCAACCAACCCAAGGTATGTCTCTATAGATCACAGTCAAATGTAACCAACCAACCCAAGGTATGTCTATATAGGCCACAGTCAAATGTAACCAACCAACCCAAGGTATGTCTCTATAGGCCACAGTCAAATGTAACCAACCAACCCAAGGTATGTCTCTATAGACCACAATCAAATGTAACCAACCAACCCAAGGTATGTCTCTATAGGCCACGGTCAAATGTAACCAACCAACCCAAGGTATGTCTGTATAGACCACAGTCAAATGTAACCAACCAACCCAAGGTATGTCTTTATAGACCACGGTCTTTGTATTTCAACAAGCTAAAAATTGATGGAACATGCTTATAAGATTGTTGGTACAGAGGCTGTCAAAGCATTGTGTGGGACAAAACTTAAAGATGGTGATTGTGATCTCGTACGAAAGATTTATCTGATCTTAAAGGGTCTCCCTAACTACAATTAAACTACAGCTTCATATCATTTACACAGGAAAAAGTGCATACAGGTTTTACGTATGTTATAAACCGCATGTTTAACGCATGTTGAGGACCACGCATGTAAAACGTACGTACGAAACGTATGTAATACGTGTGTTCAACATGCCTAATACGCATGGTAAACAGACGTAAAACGTAAATGCATGTAAAACGGACGTTTCAAAACGTGTTATACATACGTTTGATCCTATTACAAAATCCACCTTTTTTAAATGTTTTATGTACATTTACATGGTCTTTGAAGTAGCACCATATATTTGTCATTTTCAAAAGTGAAGTTTAATTCCATTTTATTTGTATTATCGGTTCCTGTCCAATGACTGATACTTTTTCATACATAGTATGTTGTATTTACAAACGAGTGCCTACATATTGATAATTTCATAATCTTAGAATGATTTTATTTTTTTCTACATCAATTTGTCCTTAACGTCACTTCATCACTTACATTTTTAATAAAGGCTTATATCTTTACTAAAGTCGTGCCCACTGTTAAATTATTTTCAAATTCTGGCTCAGTGAGTCCAAACAACAGTTGTAGACCTACTACATTGTACATCATGAAGCGCTGGTCAGTTGACATTGATCATATGTATTCAGAGCATTAGTCTTCAAAACTGTTAGAATTAAAATTTTAAAAAGATGGAATCCACATTAGCGGTTTTGCTTCTGTTCACAATCAGTACATGTGCATATAATTGTATACCTATGTATCATCATACGATATTGAAGCTGCATTATTCTATCATGAGGCTAGTATGAGGTTCACTATAAGTTGGTAGAAGACATATTTAGATAACATGAAACCAAAAACATAGAGGCTATTAAACATGTATTTGCATATGGGAATATCATTTTTGAAAAAAAAAACCCACTGCAGGTCTTCAATAACAATGATACAACTAATGTTTTACATGTAATTAGTGGGGTTAATTTAACAGACGTCCGTTTTACATGTGATGGAAAACAAATGTACGTAAAACATATGTTAAACATACGTTTTAACGCATGTTTAGTTCAAACGTACGTTTTACGCATGGTGGCCAAAACGTTCGTAAAACGCATGTTTTAAACATAGGTTTAACGCCTGTTTTTTCAAACATATGTTAAACATGCGTTGCACTTTTTGCTGTGTACTATTTAAAAATCTTTCCAAATTGTCAACCAAATGTTTTCTAAATAATGATAAAATTTGTTAATTTCTCCTTAAATCCTTGATTGAAGTTTGGTGTGTCGATTTACAAACTTAAGGCAAACCCAATTGATATTTTCTCTTTGTATCGATTACCTAACTTTCTGTTACAGACTAACAAAGCACTGTGTTGTAAAAGTAAGTGAGGGGCGACACCTACAGATGGACAAGTGTGACGAAGTGTCTATAGCCAGATGTCTCCTCATCAAACTCATATACAACCCTAAAAAGGAGTCGGAAGCTCTCAAGGTAAGTCTCCTATCAAACCCTTATACATCCCTAAAATAGGTAGAAGCTCTCAAGATAAGTCTCCCATCAAACTCCTTTACATCCCTTAAAATAGTTAGAAGCTCCTAAGGTAAGTCTCCTATCAAACTCCAAGGCATCGATAAAAAAATTAGAAGCCATCAAGGTAAATCTCAACAATTCATATACAACCCTAAACACACATATTTGAAAACAATTTTGCCATTTTTTCTAAACTTTTGCCATGTTTTTATAAATGATGCAGGATAAAAAGATCAATTTCTTTTTGTCTCGAGTCAGAAAGAAAAGAAGAATATGATGATCACCTATCCAATTCTTCCTCGCAAAAATATAGCATCTATTTTCAGACATGCACGTATTCTCTATGAAAATGAAGAAGGAAAGCACGATTGGCTCCATATAAAAGAATTGTGTGCTATGGTGGTATATTGTTCACAAAATATATTGTTTACAGAACTATCTCCATTTCTCTGTATATCATTTCTATGTATACCATTTCAGAAACTGTTGGTAGAGGTAGAAGAGGAAGGAGATGTAACTGTCCAGGAATTCTACAAACATTTGTCTAGCCAAAATGGATAAAATCGTGGAAAATGAAAAGACATTTGTTCAAACAAAGAAAAGCATCATTTTGATCATATGGAAAGAGTCAATTTATTTTAAATTTATTCCAATATTGACTTCAGATGTTATCTATATTGCAATGTTTACAATTAATAGTAATGACATTGATAAAGAACAGATGAAATTGGTGAATTAAATAAATTTCGCAAATCAATTAAAAATTGATAGCTACAAAACAAATACAATGGTTGCCTTGGTCATGTTTAATAGATAATACGCCAAGGTCAATTATTTGTTGATCGGTACACAAACCTATTAAAGCCGTAATGTTATCTTAGTGTGTTTTTGTCAGAAAGAGAGCTCTGCTGAATTGTAACAGAGGAACAGTAATCTTATGTATATCGTGAAATATAGGGATTATTGAAATAAAAAATATGTTATTCTGTTAATCTGTTCAAGATTGTCTTTGTGCTTCAATTTGATTGTGACAAAATAAGTATGTTTCACAATTTATATAGCAGTGAATTCAAATTTTGGTATGTACAAACAATTTTAGTCATATCAAGTGAAAACGTCCTGAAAGTTTTTACCGCCAAATATAACTGCCTGCTAGTAGTACATATATAAGATATCCCTATCAACAGCTGTGTGAGGTCATTAGACTACATCTGTAGTTTCATATAGCTCTTAAATGCTCAACAATGAGGTCAATGTTCTCGGGTATCGTTTATTGATCATTACTGATCATTTATGATGGAATGATCCCATAATGATAAAATCGTAATCAGATCAATCCAAAGTTGTGCAAACAGAACTTTATTTATAGTGATGTGGACAAAATAGTGATGTGGATAAAATATCAAAACGATGTCCCTGGAGATGCAGAGTGTTTCCAATAAAATGAGACATTGCTTATATTGTATAGGATCGCTGATCAACCCCCTTTCTTTTCATTGCGATGTTCAATCAAATATCTGCACAGGTAATGTTTGTTATATCAACTTATAATTGTTTTTGGAGCTACCAATCAGATTATGTGGTCAAGATCTCGAATGAACTCATTTCCAGATACAACAAAAAATACAATTTCCCAAAATTATGTCCTTGGACCATGTTTATTAATATCTGGGTAGAGCAATTTGTGCTGAAATGAATTTTGCAGAATCAGGTTGCTGTAACCAACCTACCTTACAGAATATTGGTTGAGGACAAGATCATTGTTTGAAAAATAAAAATGTCTTAGAATAATGTAAATTAACATGTGTACAGCAATTTATGCTGAGCTTGAATATGGCAAAGCTAAGTCAAAGTGATTTATTTTTTATAAAAAAGAAATTCCAGAATGATGTGAATTGATATTTGGCTAAATTAATTCCTGCTATACTTTGTTTTGGCATAAAGGCCAATAGGACTTATCTACTGTTTTTGAAAAAAAAAAATAAAAAAAAATGAACATTGATATCTAAGCAGACGAATTTAGCTATACTTGAATATTACACAATTTCACCGTGACTCGCATTTTAAAAAAGGGTACATATCATTAATGTATGGGTGACTGCATCATTGACTATACACTGAACTATCATCCAAGAAAGAGAGAAAAAACTAATCCAAACTGACGTTTTATTTGACATTTATATACAAACAACTCATGGTACAGTTATCAAAAATGGCGTTTTATTTGACATTTATATACAAACAGCTCACGGTACAGTAATCCTAACTGACGTTTTATTTGACATTTATATACAAGGGAGTCCAAATATGTTTCTGGTGCAATGTTTGACTTCTACCATTGCATAGCATGGAAACATTGTTTAATTTTAGTATTTCGTCGATATTTTTAGCCCACCATCATCAGATGGTGGGCTATTCAAATCGCCCTGCGTCCGTGGTCCGTCGTCCGTCCGTAAACAATGCTTGTTATCACTATTTCTTAAAAACAGCTGCAGGGATTTTGTTCAAACTTCACATGGAGGGTCCCCTTGGTCCATATTTGTGCCATACAGATTTTGAGGCTGATCGGAAAAACAAGATGGCCGCCAGGCAGCCATCTTTGATTTTGGCAGTTGAAGTTTGTTATCGATATTTCTTGAGAACTACTAAAGGGATTTTGTTCAAACTTCACATGGAGGTTACCCTTGGTCCCTAGTTGTGCCATACAGATTTTGAGGCTGATCGGAAAAACAAGATGGCCGCCAGGCAGCCATCTTTGATTTTGGCAGTTGAAGTTTGTTATCGATATTTCATGAGAACTACTGAAGAGATTTTGTTCAAACTTCACATGGAGGTTACCCTTGGTCACTAGTTGTGCCATACAGATTTTGAGGCTGATCGGAAAAAAAGATGCCGCCAGTCAGCCATCTTTGATTTTGGCAGTTGAAGTTTGTTATCGATATTTTCTTGAGAACTACTGAAGGGATTTTGTTCAAACTTTCACATGGAGGGTACTCCTTGGTCCCTAGTTGTGCCATACAGATTTTGAGGCTGATCGGAAAAACAAGATGGCCGCCAGGCAGCCATCTTTGATTTTGGCAGTTGAAGTTTGTTCTCGATATTTTCAGGCGGCCATCTTGGATTTTGATAGATAAGGTTTGATATCCCCATTTCTCAAGAAGTGCTGAAGGGATCTTTCTCAAATTTGATATGTAGGTTCCCCTAGGGCCCTTGTTGTGCATATTGCATTTTTGGACCAATCGGTGAACAAGATGGCCGCCAGGCCGCCATCTTGGATTTCGATAGTTAAAGCTATTGTTATGTTGATTGTTATGGCTATTTCTCAGATAGTACTAAAGGGATCTGCCTCAAATTTCATATGTAGGTTCCCCTAGGGACCTAGTTGTGCATATTGAATTTTGGGACCAATCGGTTAACAAGATGGCCGCCAGGCAGCCATCTTGGATTTTGTTATTCAAAGTTTGTTATCGCTATTTCTTAGAAAGTACTGAAGGGATCTGTCTCAAAATTCATATGTAGGTTCCCCTAGGGCCCTAGTTGTGCATAATGTGATTTGGGACCGATCGGTCAACAAAATTGCTGCCTGGCAGCCATCTTGGATTTTTATATTCAAAGTTTGTTATCGCTATTTCTCAGAAAGTATTGAATGGATCTTTCTCAAATTTCACATGTAGGTTCCCCTAGGGCCCTAGTTGTGCATATTGTGATTTGGGACCGATTGATTAACAAGATGGCCGCCAAGGAGTCATCTTGGATTTTGATAGTTGAAGTTTGTTACCGCTATTTCTCAAAAGGTACTGAAGCGATCTGTCTCAAATTTTATATGTTGTATGTTTGAAAAAGTTTAAAAAGTAGAGAAAAGATCCATCTTCCCTTTGTCAGATATAGATCATTCTTTGGTGGGCGCCAAGATCTCTCTGGGATCTCTTGTTTAATTAAAATCTGCAACAGATTTGACAAGACTTGTCCGCTAAACCGTACAAAATCAGTCACATCGACGTGTTTGTCATATCATCAGACAATATGATATTCTGAAATGAAATATCTGTTTATAGTTTGGATTTGCCTTTTCCCATTATATGAAGATGTAATCAGAGAAACAGATCAAATTGTATTCCCAAGAGATTATTGATATCAACATTCAAAGATGATTGAGAGTGCAATGACGCGACACTGATAGTATACACAGTTTAACAATGATATGCTGTCTTTTTCCTGCTTCCCTGACAAAACAAAACGAAATCATTAACCAATTTGCATTAATAGGAACTATAAGCGATAAAGAACTTATGTGCCCGATATCGTTTAACTTTAATACGATATCCGAGGTCATTTCAGGACCGTTCCGTACTTTTTTAATAATAGACTTATTTATCAGGATAGTGGACAGGATGTTTGTTTTATTTCTAAAAGAACCTTTTTCCAGTCCTCTATGGTTAATTCAATCGCCTTTTCTCTTGGTTGGTCAGCCCGTATGTAAAAAACCTTTGTCATCGTCATTTCTCAGTTAATGGTAAATAATTGTTTTTGAGAAATAGCTGTTTGGCTCCTTTAACATTTTACATTTTAGAATGACGTACGGACAGCCACTTTAGATTAAAACATGTTGTTATCGTTAAAGCACAGACAACTCGGCTGCAAGTTGGTCATCATTGATCGACCATTCCAATTCCACTACTCGTTCATTAAGATGTATTCTTCTGAGGTTTCAGTCCCGTTGAAGTCTCGTTTCAACAAAGATAAAAAAAGTTATGAGATTTTCATATAAAATCTATCAACATATGTAGCAAATAGCCAGATGCAAATTTTGTTAAACAATTACGTTTCTATTTTTAGTAGATTTTTTTATACGGGGATTTTAAGAAAATTTAATGTACTTAAATGTACCATACTTTTATGGTATGAACTCCTTTTTCCAAAAATCTATATGAGAAAAAAAGTTTAATACAAGAAAATTTTGACTTCTCAGAGGAGTACATCCTTAACTCAAAACCATCGCACGTCATCATTTTCAGCTATTTGCAGGCTGAAATAACATTATAATAAAGTAATTGTAAAATTTATGTTATATTGGTATTACTTTGTTTCTTTGTACTAGAATCCGGACAGGATGTACGTATGTGTTTAAAATTATCTCTCATGGTATCTCAGTACATGTTCATCAGTATCCATGGAAACGATGAAATCAGAATTTATAACTATTCCAATATGCATATTATGAAAATGTTCATATTGTTAACCCACTGTCCTTGTTGCACAGGTATAATGACCGGATGTAAGTGTTAGTTTTCATTCTCCCTTGATACCTATGTATGTATTTTACAAAGATTAAAGATTAGATATGCGTAATACTTTTTTTACTAATAGAAGCAGTATAATGAAAGTGGAAAAATACAAATAACAGAATGGATATCATACTAATTATCTGATAATGCCCAGTCATTTTTATTGCTTTTTCATATTGAACAAACATATCAGCAGTACAAGACTTTTTTACCGAGTGATTACATCTGAATTTTACTCTTTGTATTTACATTGAGGTTTCAACTAAATGACGACATCGCTATCTCATAGTATCCATGTATTTGTCAACTGACGAATAAATGGAATTGGGGCTAAAGTATTCCGGAAGGGTCCTGTTTATTTTCAGCGACCATAGCTACAATATAATACTTCTGAAAGCATAGCCAAATGAACCTGGCGCTTACGATGTTTATACAATTAAGTTCAATCGTAAATTATGATGTATAATTCAAGTCTTGATATCCTAAGTGTATATATTAATAAAATACTGAACGAAACTAATTTGTATTTGAGCCGTTGTAATTCCAGTTTGCCTGACTCAATGTCAACCTAACAATGCTTTCTATTGTTTTTAAGTCATCATGGCGTCATTGATACCTTTGGGATGACATTAAAAACATGAATGATGGATAGTATAAAACGTATTAAATTTAAAATGGATGTGATCATGGTCCTAACTTGCGAAGTTGGCCTCTAATAGAAAGCGTCTCAAACATGGCACGTTCACGTGTATTTCTCATTCTGTTCGTACTTTTAATTCGGGGATCTGTAGGACAGACAGGACACGACCTCAAGAAATTATATACCGAGTTATTTACGACTCGTGCCTACAATAAGAACATCCCTCCTCACGGAAAGCTGGCCGCTCCAATTAAAGTTAATATTACATTCTTTCTACAGGGCATCAACTCTTTGGACGAAGTAGATGAGAAATTAGCAACCACTGGCAACATAAAGCTGGAATGGAGGGACGCTTTCCTGACATGGGACAGAAATGCCTTCAGTGACATTTCGTATTTCTATACCACCCAGGACGAGGTTTGGAAACCAGATATCTCATTACACAATGGGTTCACCAAACTTAAGGAACTCGGAGACCACGTGATTCTTGTGACGGTGAATAGTAATGGCAATGTAGTATGGAATCCTATGGAAGTGTTCGAGACCAATTGTGACATTGATATTACTAAATTTCCTTTCGACAAACAACTATGCCGGGTGGTATTCAAAATGTGGGCATACAAGCCACACGACGTAAGCTTATTAGCCCTTACGGACACACCGTTACTAACAGACATATACGAAGAAAACGGAGTCTGGGATCTCTCTAATGCCACAATCACACTTTTCCAGGGCAACATAATCATCTCATTGAGACTGGCCCGGAAGCCAGAATATTACGTGCTTACCGTCATTTGTCCCATAGTGTTACTTTCATTGCTAGACATTTTTACGTTCGTTATTCCTGCTGACAGTGGCGAGAAAATAGGATCCAGTATGACTGTCCATCTGTCGTTTGCCGTTCTTCTTACTATAGTCAGTTCGTCCTTACCTGTCAATTCCCGAACTTCGTCTTACCTGGATGTATATGTAATCAGTCTTATGATCAAAGGGACTGCCATCGTCATGGTAACAGTTGCCCAGGTGAGGCTCCATCACCGCCCGGATAGTATGAAACTATCGCCAATGTATAAGTTTTTAATCACGGTCGGTTGTAAAATGAACACTTGTTCCAAACGTCAAGTAAGACCAGACGGGGGCGATGAAATGGTGAAATTGGATAATGGTTGTCATTCCTCTCAAAACGTTGCTGTTGTCATCCAGTGTCCAAAGTTAACTGGACCGAGACCAGACTCTCGCTGTGGTAGCCAGGAAGACGAAAATGACAAATATACGTGGCAGCAATTATCGGCGGTTCTAGATGTCTTCTTTTTCTGCTTCTTCTCAGCGGTAGATGTTATTTTGTTTGGTGTGTTTTTCAAGGCTCTTCTTTGTAAATGCTGACTTCATGACTTCCCTGTGATGGTCAAAGAGCCAATTAAAAACAACATTATGGATATATGACTACATCGTTTACCCATATATTGTAACATTAATTTACGTTGTATTTTTTCGCATTAAGCTCGCTGGAACTCATTGGAATGAAATTTGTCTTACGAGTTTAGCAAACTAGTCTGGTTCTAGAACGTTTTGGTTGAACATTCACAATCTGTGTGGATGTTTACTTTTTGATAAAGTTGTCTAAATATGAACTTACTGCAACTTGGTAAATTCTTTTCATAGGGACTTTAAAGTGTGAAAGGTGATACACATTATGTAATTTGTGTTAAAAATTGGGTAATAAAATTAAGTTTTTGTATTTGAAATATTTAAAGATGCTCCACCGCCGACAAAGCATAAATGATATTCATTAGTTGAACAATAATTGGTGTTTGATCACGTATATATATGTCTATTTAACACAAAAAATAATATAAAATAATTTATTTCGCCTTGGGTACATGCGCAATCAGTACTTCCTTCCATATAGGATATAGTGACACGGATTTTTTTCGGGATGCAATTAATTATTTTTCATATTTTTTACTTGAAGTAAAATTAGAAGCTCAAACTTTTCAATGGTGGTAATAGTGTAAAATAAGTAACTTTTGTAACTGAAGAAAAATACTCAATCGTCTGTTCCTGTTTTTAATAGTGAAAAAATAGCATTTGTCAGCGGTGGAGCATCTTTGACAATCCTTAATTCAATTGTTATGTGTTTTGTAGCATTAGTTGCCATGAAAACCATCCGAGATATGTATAAATTAAGTTAAAGTGATAGGGAAAATGTAGCAAAGTCTTTAAAATCCCTCTTATGTAGGAATGAAGGGATTTGTTTCTTATTTGGTCTGTAGCTTGCTTGTGTGAGGGGGAACCAGTTTTGCATAAATGGTGGGTCTGGTCCCCCAGAGGCCTGAGGGACGGGGTCCAACAAATAGGGAAAGTGTAGAAAAGTCTTTTAAATCCTTCTACTGTAGGAATGAAGGGATTTAGTTCTAATTTGGTCTGAAGCTTCCTTGGTTGAAGGGGAACCAATTGTGTATAAACGGTGGGTCTATAACCTAAGGGGCCGGAGGGGCGGAGCACCAATAGGAAAAATATAGTAAAGTCTTTCAAATCCTTCTTTTTCTGTAGGAATGTAGGGATTTATTCTAATTTGGTCTGAAGCTTCCTTAGGTGAAGGGGAAACAATCTTGAATAAACGGTGGATCGACGGGTGGTGTAGTGGTTAAGCTACTCGCCTTTCACCTAGCCGGCCGGGGTTCGATTTCCGGCATGGACGTGTAAAGATCAGGAGTCACCTGCCCGATCACGTGGGTTTTCTTCGGGCACTCCGGTTTCCTCCCTTACTAAGACCCCTCGCGCGCTTTCATCCGGGCCATCGAAATTGATTTTCATAAGTTATATAACTTGTTTCTCAATCGATGAAAAATAAATAAAGTTTATATTTATGTTTGTGTAAACGATGGGTTTGGTTCCCCAGGGACTTCAGGGCGGGCCTTTTAGAGGAAGTACAGCAAATTCTTTAAAATCCTTCTTCTGCCATGGGAATGAAGGAATTTGATTCTAATTTGGTCTGAAATTTCTTATGTGAAGGGAAACCAACTTTGTATAAACGGTGGGTCTGGTCCAACAAGCATCTGAGAGGCGGGACACAATAAGGGATAATGCAGCAAATTCTTTAAAATATTTTCTGTTGGAATGAAAAGATTAAGTTCAAATCAAAAGCCTTCAAGTTGGTATCTTGTTCTTGGCATGGAACAGATGAATGATACAGGCCCAATGGACCTCTTCTTAACTATAATTCTGAGATTTTATAGATTGGTTCCCTCTTATTCACCATTCACTTTTGTAATTTAGGACCGTTTGCAAAAGAGGGCAACAGGTGGTCATATAGAATTTTTCACAATATTTTTTCATCAATTTTGTTATTTCAGATTTCATGAAATATAAACTGGTCGCTTGATCTTCGGACCGTTTATCCGTTTTCCATTTTGAAAGAAACAAACTCGTATTCATTGAGTTTAGAATTTATTTCACAGCAATCTTTTAACACTAAAACAATAAAAATACAGAAAACAAACACTCCCGAAATCTCGTATAATTTGCTTTGTATCAACTTGGCGGCGGTAAATCGAGTCTTAATGTGATGAATAACATTAGGAGTTCAGGATTTTAATAGCAGTTATAATTACATCGCATTACCGGAGTTTCGGGGTACAATCAAAATACTCTGATATTGCACAGTAGATAAAAATATACAGTTTAGCCTTTCAAAAAAAAAATTCTCAATTTTTCATGGATTGATTTTTACAAGAAGTTGAGCATAATGGGATGAGAAAACTTTTGTTTAGAGTGTGCTCAGTAAAAAGTATTTTAATTAACATATACACTATTGAATATAAGATAAACGTCAATTGTCTATGGAAATACGATATGTTAGAGGTAAGTTTAAGTTGTTATTACGTATTTTATATTGATTACTGTTCTATATTACATATTTCAGAGTGAAATATAAAGTGTTATGGTGAAAACATATGTGATATTTTTCGCCTTGGTGAAAATATTTTATAGACTTTTATATTTTATATTTTCACTCAATGTTGACCAATCAGAACACATCATTTACTTTTTTTATATGAAAATAATTAATTTTTCATTTTTGGTTGATGGAACATTAATATGTTACATTAAATTATCATATGATAATTTATTTTTTCAATTTGTTCCCCAAGTATATTGCATGTTACAGAAATAACTCCCTTGCGGGTAGGTATCGATTGTTAAGTCATTATTTTGTGAGCGCAATTCACGTCATTTCCTCCCAAAAGTATGACGTTACGCTTGCAAAAACATGACGTCACAATCAGTACCTACCCGCAAGTGCAGATAACTCTTGTGATATGCAAATCCAGAATATTCCTTGTTTAACTATGAATGACAGTTATATTTTATCCTGTGAAATGAAAACTTTGATATTTTCACTCTTGTTACACACTGGTGAAAAATATCAAAGTGAATATCACTGGGGAAAATAGACATAACTAACAAGATTTGAAATTTAATATGCCAAACAACATAATGTATGAAAAATGATTTTCTGCTAAAGGGAGTCTATTATGTGAAGGTTTTGTTTTGAGTCTTGTGATATCCTTGAGATATCTGTCACTTGCATTAATGAATTCAGAGTTAGCCAGAATATTTTCCTATTACTATTAGTTAAAGTAAAACTGTTTTTCTTGCATCAAACTGTTTTCCTATTATGCAATATGTAAACTTTCCAACCTTGGTTGCTGTGCTAGTTTTATCTCAAGCATCTTCGTAATGACATTTTAAACATTGAGAATCCTCGAGATAATATTATGATCGTTTTATCGAGAGCTGCTACTTTTATTTGTGTGCTCTTCGATGTCATTTCAATTAATTTTGCAGACAAAATTATTTTTTCATTGTTTATGTGCCTTTTTTATAAAGTAAGGTTCTGCATCAGTGAACATTATAATTTACAATAAACTCTAACAATTAAGTAATAAGCTTTGTCCCTTTGAATAATTCTTCCCCGCGCAGGTTTCCTGGGATATAGGTTTTCCTGTATTAACTCGTCCATCGTTTTCGTTAATGTACCATGACCAACTTTCATATTAATATCTGAGATATGTATTTTGTAATCATGAGTGTTCTTATTCGTGACAGAAACTGACACATCAGCTTCCAAAACCAGCCAACATCTAATCTCATTTTATGTTTTGTCAGCTAGACGGCTGCGTTTAAAGCACTTAGAAATTATTTTTCAATGTGGGTTAAGAAGGTACATTGGATTTTTTTTTCAAACTGCGGTTTTGTAAGTCCTTGTATGTATAAGTCTGAATCTCTTTAAATATGCATAATGCTATCTAATTTTCGATTGCATAATGATTTCAAAATTCATCTATTGATACAAACATGTACATTTTTCATTACAACAGAGGTAGAACACTTCAGTGGTATATTTTTTATTCAAATATTGTAGTGACTTTTGTCATATTACATTGAGGAGTAACACTTTGAAATTATTATTTTAAAATTCATCATATTTCGTTCATTCAGCCGAAATTAAATTAGAACGATACTTATTATCAGTGTCTGTCTTTTTTCCATTACTTAGTTCTAACTTGGAAACGTTCTATAATATAGGACTCTTTCATAAGTGGATTTGAAGGATATGGATATTCTACTCGAGGGTCACAAAATGTTGTGAAGTACGAGGCTTGCCGAGGGTTTTGCAAAATTTTGTGATCCCGAGGGTAGAATATCCCTATCCTTCAAATCCACTTATGAAAGAGTATTTTTCTATCATACCTCGATATTTCATTGCAATATCACTACTATTTTTCTCCGCCATTTTGAAATAAATTCGAAAAGTCAATTATCCAAACACGAAAATTGCATGATATTTACAACGCAAATTCCGTTGTTGGTATCTTTTAAAGATGCTCCACCGCTGACATATGGTATTTTCACTATCAAAAGCAGGAGCAGACGATTTAGTATTTTTCTTCAGTTACAAAAGTTACTTACTTGACACCATTACCACCATTGAAAAGTTTGAGCTTCTAGTTTTACTTAAAGATATGAAAAATAATTAATTGCATCCCGAAAAAATTCCGTGGCACTATATTCTATATGAAATGAAGTACTGATTGCGCATGCACCAAAGGCGAAATAAATTATTTTATATTATTTTTTGTGTTAATTAGGCATATACATACACGATTAAACACAAATTATTGTTCGAATGATGAATATCGTTTATGCTCTGTCGGCGGTGGAGCATCTTTAAATTTAATCTACCCTAGTTTCTAAAAAATGTTAAAAAATATACCTAGAAAAATGGTAATTGTGTTGACATTGTGACGTCACGAGGCTTTATTGCATGGGTAACCATGCAATACAGCCTTAGGGGACATGAGTGTATTGCCCTAGACCAGCCAGTGATACATGTGCAGATATGAGAGAATATACATTATTATACCTGAAAATAAGCCATTCTTATTTATCTTTTTCATTTTTTTTATAAATATTATATGCACAATAGCCCATGATAGAGCTGCCATTATCCTTTTATTCGTTTGAAAAATGTTTGATTTTTTGTTTGTATTCAAATACATATCTTTATATAATACAAGATTTACACTAAAGTATAACTCCTTCTACATAAAATAATATTTAAAGAATGACATGTCTTTATACACATAGAAGTGAAGTGGTTTTTTTTCAATCAAACATATAACGTGATTAAATCTTTATTCTTCAAAATGAAAATCGAACTAACAACCATTGTAGAGTGCAGGTACATTGGTATCTTATTACAGTACTTCTTTTGTTTCAAAATCTCATTCGGACTTTAAACATGTAGTTTTCATACAAATAATTGATTTATCATAGTAAGGTATCCTATGACACTAACTGGTAATTCTGCTTTATTACAGGTTTTTTTCGATGTGTACAAAGCACACAACCATTTTAAATGATTATGTAATTACATTACGCATGATAAACTCATATTTCTAGCTGTTATTCAATGTTAACGCCACTCACATAGCGAGACATTTAAGTCAACTTAATTACGTAATAAGTCGACTTGGCGAGATAATAAGTCGACTTGGCGAGATACTTGTGTATGAGTTCATACTGCCGTATACGTTTTCCGCTTTTCCGTTTAAAGTTTTTCTTCAAGATATCCAAATGGGACAAGTCACTTGATTTGTCATCATTTTTTCAACACGTTCGCAATATGGTAGTTTTGAACAGCGTGGTAAAGTCTGGATAATTTAATGAAAACGAAACATATTATTATTTATACACACTTATTTCGCCCGACTACCTAAGTCGTCTTAACTATCTCGCTGTGTGATAGCAAGTATGCACGATCAAATTTTTTTATATTTGAAATATCATTTTAACTAGAGAATGTTTTGAGAAAATCTGTACGGTATACGTGAATGAAGAGCAAAATGGCGAACTTGTTATAGGATTTCTTACGAGAACATTTTTCAAAACTATTTGTGGAAAACACTGATAAGATACAATCGTGTATTTTCAAATATGTGACATGCACTGATTTTCCACTATTGTAATATTATTTCACGAGAAGGTCAATATAAAGCATATGAACTCTAAGCCACCCTATAGCGATTTAAAGTAACGTCGCAACCAGGTTGATTTGGCGCTTAGGAATTCCAATGCCCAGAAGTGCGTATATTAGGGTGATGTCCAATGGCCATCGTTTTCCATTTAAGAAACACATTAAAGATTCCTTCTTAAATAAAAAAGGATAAAGTACCTTTAAATAAAATATAAAAATAATGACCTTTGTTTCGATCTATATGGTGTAAACCGCATGATCAAATCTTTACTAATGAGCTCAGTGTACGCTCTCGGTCCTATATCACTACATTGACCTCAACAAATATGAATATTTCATAAATATTATAAAGTTATGATTTAAACATAATATGATTAAAAGATGAAGTTACATGTAACTATAATTTTAATAATATTTCACTCATATCATATGAATCTGAAGCATAAAAGGCATTTGTAAAATTATCATCTATATTAGTAGACGTTTCTAAAATTAACAGTATTCAAGTAATGAGAGTTGTTTCATACGTAACAACTTTTTTCAAAATGCTTTTATATGTATCATATTAACGCAAAATGAAAAAAAAATCAAAGTGCGTTGAGCCTGCACCATATTTAACGCACTTCGAAATAATTTTTGAAAGTGTTCTAAGTTTTCAAAGTGGTTTTAACATTAACATAAATCCTACCTTATATATATATATATATTGGTTGTGGCGTATCCATGATATAATAATTATTATTTATGCAATCAGTGGCTTTAAATAGAAGTTAACTAACGTCAAATAGACAAGAAATTGCTAATGTTCTTACTTAATAAATACTTTACAAATACAGTACTCGTTACAAAATAATAATTAGTATATATTTAATATTATCTTTTATTATCGATAAAAAAAAACGATAAAATAACATACAGACTTTTTAATTTTTTTTTCTTTCAATACCTGTTGTAAACAAAACAACTTCTGTAGCAACATTTTCTGTCCATCACAATAATGCAAATAATTAGTCTAGATTAGGTAATATCTACTATAATTACAACGCGATAAAACTTACAACATATATTTATTGCTTCTTTATAATAATGCCTCCTGTAAACGAAACAACTTCTAGTTTATATCCTCTGTATATCACGATAATGCAAAAGAAAGATGATCTCACCATATTTCACAATAAAGCTGTAAAGAATGCGCCCACCAAAATAAGATCTATTGTCGAGAACAAACAGAAAAAGAAGCCATCTAGAGCTGCAGATACATTGGACCACGTGTAGATGTCATTTGCATTCCCCTCCTCGTCAGAATGTGGGTCCAAACAAAGCTGGGATGAATCCGAACTATTGTTGGTAGTTGCGACGTATGGGGAAGATTCCACAACGTTGTTCATTGCATCGCTAAATGGGGGTATTGTCTTAGTCTCCTTGTCGTCTATTGGTTTAACTCTCTTTCTGGGGCAAGTATTTGTTCTTTTGCTCATCTTTACAATACATCTAAAGAACGGCGATAGTTTTGTGCTGTCCGGACGGTGGTGAAGCCTCACCTGGGCAACTGTAACCATGACGATGGCGGTCCCTTTGATCATAAGACTAATCACATACACAGCCAGGTAAGACGAAGTTCGGGAATTGACAGGTAAGGACGAACTGACTATAGTAAGAAGAACGGCAAACGACAGATGGACAGTCATACTGTATCCTATTTTCTCGCCACTGTCAGCAGGAATAACGAACGTAAAAATGTCCAAAACGGAAAGTAGGATGATGGGACAGATGATAGTTAGGATGTAATACTCAGACTTTCGGTCCAATTCTAGAGCGACAACGATATTGCCATGTCTTATTCTGATGGATGCGTTGTGAAGATCCCAAACCCCGTTTTTTTCGTATATCACTGTTTGTAATGGTGAATCTGTTAAGGCTAATCGAACATCAGCCAGTCTGTATGTCCACATCCTGAATTCAAGGTTACAATATTGCCTATCGAAAGGAAATTTCGTTATATCAATGTTACACTTGGTCTCAAAAACTTCCAGTGGATTCCAAACTACGTCTCCATTATAATTGACCGTTACCAGAATCACCTTATCACCTAATTCTGTTAGTTTAGTGAAGCCATTCTGTAAGGAGATGTCTGGTTTCCATACCTCGTCCTGTGTGATATACAAGTACGATATGTTATGGTGGCTCCTTATATCCCATGTAAGAAATTCGTCCTTCCATTCCAGCTGCATGTTGGCAGTGGTGGCTAATTTCTCCTCTACCTCGTCCAGTGAGTTGATGCCCTGTAGAAAGAATGTAATGTTCACTACGATCGGAATGTTAAGTTTTGTATGAGGTGGGATGTTCTTATTGTATGCACGAGTTGTAAATAAATCTGTGTATAAATGTTTTAAATCAAACCCTGTCTGTGCAGTAGTGACTTGAATCAAGAGACCCATCCAATACAGATCAAGTACCCATGTGCATCCGGTGACCATTGACATTTTGATTGTGAATGTTGAATATGGCTCTTCAAACTTCACTTTGGCAGTCTGAATCAGGATATTATGCACAGTTTCCAGGTCCCAGTCACCTAAATGACGACTGATTTCTTCCTCCAAAGCACTGTCATGCTTAGGTAAATTACAGGTTTTCTAAGAGGCATGAAGAGAGGATCATCTGTCATCTAAAAAATAGCAAACAGTTGTCTACCAACTTCATTGATAGTGGGTAGGTAGATTGATTCAACTCCTCAATGATTTTAACAAAAGTCTCTTTCTAATGACAAACATATTTTTATACTAGTTTTTGATCGTATCCCAGTTTTTGGCACATTTATGCAAATATAATCACGGAAAGTGAGGTCGCTGACATTGCCTTAGGGAATAATGATATCGTATAAAGGTGTCTTTAGTTGTGTTTTTTCCCCATCAATGTAATGAAAAAATACCAATATATATGTCCCTCGATTTTTTTTATCTCTAATCTCTCTTTTATCAAAGCTGACCTCCTGTAATGTTTACAGTAAATACACAAGAGGCTATCGTTTTCATAGAACGAGGGAAATGTAAACATGATTTTAGGATGGATTTACTACGACACAGAAAGTACATTGGGTTATATGATTGCAATACTTGAAGTAATGCTATATCATCAGCCATTAATCAAAAGAGTTTGTCGTTCTCAAATATGTTTTGCATTATGTATGACGTCATATGAACATTGGTTTTAATTTGTTGTAGAAAGTTTTGAGAAACGTATATTTACATAACTGTGCCCCTACATAGTCAATGGAAGAGTAGTTGCGTTCAAATAAGGGTAATTTTCAATGACATGTCAAGAATGCTCGGAAAATACCATCAGTCTTTCTTACGTCAATATGTATGTACGGTCACTTCACTCACTCTAATATACGGGACATTTGTTTGGAAAATAATTCTAGAAACTTCTTGAACCAACACTTTCAAGCGAACAATATTTTAACAGGTGCAGATGCCCAGAAACAACATTATCCGAAACTTTACGACCAGTTTTATCCCCGTCCTTGCCACTTGTCTATCCTCCGAAGAAGAAAATAGAAGTTGTTATAGTTTTCGGATCTATATCTTGTTCGTAGACCGATACATTCATGGCATACATTCAGCAGCTCAACGGTCATCCCATCAATATGCTTTCTCACTAACTTTCCTCGGTTGAAAATTAGATATGGCGCTCGCTCCACTTCGGATTACAATACAACTCTGATTACCATAAGTCATTCCGCCTTGGTTATTCTCCAATTTTGTTTCGAAATTGACATTATTGTTGTACGATCAGATTTTCAAATTAACGAAACTTAATTTTAAAATATCGGAAAGGTGTCATTTTTATATTTCTAAACAAAAGGCAGAGGAATATATTAAGTTTAGAAGCGGAGCTACATGTATACATCTCCGTTCATCTTAACTACACAATGTCTTCAGGTTAATTCAATCAAATTTCAGGTGAAATTTTTCAGGTCAAATTCACCTGAAAGAGCAAAAAAGTCATTTCAGATCAAATCAAAACCTTGACCTGAAATTCATAAGAAATTGACCTGAAATTCATATGAAATTGACCTGAAATTCATATGGAGAATTTTCAGGTGAAATTGATCTGCAATTGACCTGAAATTCAGATGAAGATTTTGCCCTGAATTCACATATTGCCTGTGTACAGTCGTTTCCCAGTCTAAAAACCAACCCCAATTTAAATTTTACGACGAACATGCAAAAGTAGACCATTTATATGTAAATATATTACAAAGAACTTACAGTCATATGTACACGAGTTCATTAGGCAATAATGTCTTGTTTTATATAGGCTATGAATAAACTCGTGGGGTCCAATAGGTTTATTAATTTGCCTATTTGTTTCTTCTCTATCCCTCTCCATTTTCCTCTCGGCAGACATTTTGTTTGTGCGTGGTCAGGTCAATTTTATTAACTCTGCGGCTTCAAATTCAAATTCATTTCATATCAGTTTCCTAGGAAACGCTGAAAGCAGAATTTATAACTATTCTAATATGCATATTGTGAAATTTATGTTCATATTGTTAAACCACTGTCCTTGTTTCACTGGTATAATGACCGGATGTAAGTGTTAGTTTTCAAGCTCTCTTGGTACCTCTGTATCTATTTTACAATCGTTACATATCAGATATCCTCTATTGTTTGTTTTCATTATAGAAGCAATAGATTGAATGTGGAAACGGTATATCGAATACCATGATTATCGTACTAATGGTCAGATATTGTCCAGTCATTTTTATATTTTTTTCGTAATGAGCAAACATCGTTGTATACACTATCAACAGTGTCGATCTGTTTTACGGAGTGATAAGATCTGAGTTTCACTTATTGTGTTTGCATTAAATTTTCGAGGTTATGACGACAACGCTATCTCATAACAGTCATACACTTTGTAAACTAAAATAATAAACGAAAGCGATATTGAATCGTTCCGGAAGGATATTCCTCTTCATTTTCTATCGGTCATAATTTACAATATAACACATCTGAAAGAATAGTCAAATGAACTCGACGCTAACGATGTTTATCCCAAATAAATTCGACCATAAACCATTATGTATAATTGAAGTATTAATATCCTACATGGGACTGAAAATGTAGCATGAAACTTCGTTGATTTGTACTTGAGCCATGGATATTCCATTATGTCTGACTACATGTCAAACTAACAATGCTTTCTATTGTTTTAGTCATCATGACGTCTTTCGGACCTTTGGGATGGTAATGAAAAATCATAAATAATGGAAACTACAAAGCGCATTAACTTTGAAAGTTGACGGAATCAACGCTCACATTTGCGAATTTAGTCTTTAGCAGAAAGCGTCGCAAACATGGCAAGTGCACGTGCATTTCTCATTCTGTTCGTATTTTTGTTAATTCGGGGATCTGTTGGACAGACAGGACACGACCTGAAGAAATTATACACCGAGCTATTTACGACTCGTGCTTACAATAAAAACATCCCTCCTCACGGAAAGCTGGCCGCTCCAATTAAAGTTAATATTACATTCTTTCTACAGGGCATCAACTCTTTGGACGAAGTAGAGGAGAAATTAGCAACTACGGCCAACATAAAACTGGAATGGAGGGACGCTTTCCTGACATGGGACAGAAATGCCTTCAGTGACATTTCGTATTTCTATATCACGCAGGACGAGGTTTGGAAACCAGATATCTCATTACTCAATGGGTTCAGCAAACTTAAAGAACTTGGAGACCACGTGATTCTTGTAACGGTGAATAGCATTGGCAATGTAGTATGGAATCCGATGGAAGTGTTCGAGACCAAATGTGACATTGATATCACGAAATTTCCTTTCGACAAACAACTATGCCGGGTGGTATTCAAAATGTGGGCATACAAGCCACAAGACGTAAGCTTAGCCCTTACGGACACACCGTTACTAACAGACATATACGAAGAAAATGGAGTCTGGGATCTTTCAAATGCCACAATCACTCTTTTCCAGGACAACATAATCATCTCATTGAGACTCGAACGGAAGCCACAATATTACGTGCTTACCGTCATCTGTCCCATTGTCTTACTTTCACTGCTTGACATTTTCACATTCGCAATTCCTGCTGACAGTGGCGAGAAAATAGGATACAGTATGACTGTCCTTCTGTCGTTTGCTGTTCTTCTTACCATCGTCAGTTCGTCCTTACCTGTCAATTCCCGAACTTCGTCTTACCTGGCTGTGTATGTGATTAGTCTTATGATCAAAGGGACCGCCATCGTCATGGTGACAGTTGCCCAGGTAAGGCTCCATCACCGCCCGGATAGTAAAGAACTATCGCCAATGTATAAGTTTATCATCACGGTCGGTTGTAAAATGAATATTTGTAACACCCGTCAGATGAAACCAGATAGAGTCGATGAAATAGTGAAAGTGGATAATACTTGTCATTCCTCTCAAAACGTTGCAATTGGCAACAAGTGTCCACAATTTACCGAACCCAGTTCAGACTCTCGCTGTGGTAACTCAGAAGACGGAAATGACAATTATACATGGCAAAATGTGTCGAAGTTTCTTGACGTCTTCTTTTTCTTCTTTTTCTCAGTGGTAGATGTTATTTTGTTTTGTGTATTTTTCAAGACAATACTCTGTAAATGCTGATTTTTACGTCTACATCCGGCATAGAAGTCATATGTCATACCTGTAAATATCAGTATATTACAATGCTTGATATTCGTAAGGTTTTCTTATATTGTAAACAAAGTGAAACCTTAACTCGTCAGAGATGAGTATGCGACTACAAAGGAATATCTATGGTTAGGGTAATTATTGGTCCCAAAATTCATCATTTTGTCCCGCAAAAAATCGCATACATATTACTTTAAAACACAAAATTTAGTGAAAATCATGAAAATAAACAGACGTTAACTAGATATAATATCACAAAAACATATTAACTTATGTGGAATTCTTTTTTTGCGGCATGATTTTCAAAAGAAAATGTAAAGCTTTGATCGAGGACCCCATGTTTTTATATGATATTTGAAAAATATATTACCTTTGGCGTGTCATATACAAATATTGTTACATTGACATTGGATTTCGTTTCCTTTTTCGCCAATTCATTGATTTGTTGGGGCGAAAATATGGCAAAACATGATAATTTCGTATAGTAATTATATAAAGGTGCTGGGAAATAACGAAAATTAGTTATCATTTGTTAAAATACAAAAGTTTTGTATATTGTTCTATCGTTAGAAATTAAGGACAAAAAATAACAAAATTGAGACTACATTCACCTTTATATTACAGATAACATAATATTTAGATTTTTTCTATTTTCGGCCAGCAAATTTACATGAATGATATATTTAAAGCTCAAATATCTCAAAAAGTAGTTTGTGAACACCAATTTTTCTTTGCAGATTTATATGAAAATGCAAGAAATAAGAACTAAAGA
The DNA here is from genome assembly GCA_004382745.1 of Argopecten irradians irradians. Taxonomy (NCBI): domain Eukaryota; kingdom Metazoa; phylum Mollusca; class Bivalvia; order Pectinida; family Pectinidae; genus Argopecten; species Argopecten irradians. The sequence continues at coordinate 1,308,317 of SAYR01004239.1, forward strand.
ATGACATTGGTTTCCTCAAAGTATGGAGCTACCTTAATCACAAATATAAAGTTTGTTTTAGGATGCGCACAATTGTTTTTAGATAAAAATCTTAGCAAAAATGTCCATCATTTCAAAATTTGCTCGTTAAGATTGTTTTCCGTTGCAACTACATAGCTGTGATTATACACAACCTTCATATCAGTTGTATCAAGCATTTAAACTTCAACAATTATTTGGCTTTAATTTGAAAATCCAACTTTTATATGCTTGTTGAATGAAAATCGCTGGCCATTGGACATCACCAATATTAAAATGATAATGGAATCTTTAAATCTCTATGGGGTGACATAGAGTTGATATGCTATATATTGACCTTCTCGTGACTATAATATATTAGCCGACCATGATTATAGTGGAAAATCAGATTATACCCCATTATTTAAAAATGCATAATGCGATGCCGACAAAATTCTATCTTATGATTGTTTTCCACAGACAATTTTGAAAATTCTTAATTATTCTTAATAAATCCTGCCACAAGTTCTCGATTTTGCTCCTGATTCACGTTATAACACATCTATTTTCTCAAGAAATGTTCTAGATAAAAATACCAAACATATGGTGGCATATGTCTGCCATCGATTTGCTGACTTACGACTTAATAATGTCGACATCGTTAAGGCATTAAGTCGACATCATATCGGAAGATGTCGACATAAACAGAAGAATATGTCGACTTACCATATGAACCTGCCCACATAATGATTCTATGATAATTATGTAGAAAGTCGGTAACTTGGCGATTAATCGTGTTTATGCTCGGGTGTGACACCGACTTGTCAGTTATTGATGTCGACATCTAAACTAAAAGATGTCGACATCTGGTCTTGAAAGTGGAATTCAAAGGTCACCCTTTCATAGGGCACTGTGCACGGTATATGCAGCAAGGCACCATACAGCAGAGTTCGACGTTGATTTTGTTAATTCAGAAAAAAGTTTTTATTTATTTGATTTCAAAATTAAAAATTGTGATCCTGCACATCCTGGCCATGCAGCTGTAGCCTGCGTGTATGTACACATTGTAACTGTTAGTCCGAGCTGAGAAAGTTAGAGTGCAAAAGGACTCTGCTTTGTACAACGAATTTCCATCTTCTTGGCCATAATCATTTATTAATATATATAACCGTGGGTTGAAAATTCGTTTAAAAGCTGTGTGTGTGTGCTTTGTGGATTAGCATTCGTACCAAGTCCATGTGGTACATACCGTACGTACTATACTATATTTCAATGATTTTTTCAAGATTTCATTTTTTTGCGAATCACGAAAAATACCAGTTACGTAATTTAAAAACCAAAAAGGTCATAGTACAGATACACAATACCCATTGATTTGGAAACCAGCTTTACTTGTTAGCTTGCCCTGTCCATATATATACATAAATATTTACATCCCTCGATACACTTAAATAAAAGCACAACGATTTTTTGTTACGGTCTTAATGGCCAGATTCAACCTTTGGGCTAAAAATCCTCCCGCGGGACGCGGTTTTAGCTCCAAACTCGGGATATATCTGCATCTATTTTTTGTAGTAAAAACGAAGTAAAAAAAAAATGCACGTGCTTATACCTCATTCATGCCATTGGCCGGAATATACAATTGTATTATGGGTAACTAGTGATCACGTGATTGTGTGTTTACTTCCAAATATGGTGATAGTTTGCTTGCCATTTCTTCGGAGAAATTGATTTACTTGAAAATATTTAGACTCCAAAATGTTATTAATATTGCATGCATATCATTTTGACTTGCACATATGCACTGTTTTACTATAAATAATGAACTGAAATGAGTTATAAAACTGTCATTTCCACGTTTTGTAAATAAATGATATAATACGAATTAACCAATTCAATAGGTCTAACCGTCTAATCTAGGATCAGCGAAGATCGGCTACTCTCGGCTAAATTCGTAGAATTCTAAATTTATATTTATATATATTATTACCTGCTTTAGGGTTCAGAACATATACATATAACACAGAGAAAATAAGGTCTTCTTCAAAAGGCCTAATTATGTATAAATACCAGGTCAGAGAAATCACTCTATTTGAAAGTAAACACACACTCATGTGATCACTAGTTACACATAATACAATTCCATATTTATTTCGGCCAATGGCATGAATGAGGTATAATCACGTGACTTGTTTTACTACGTTTTACTACAAAGAACGCGTGTTTTGTACCATTATTGGGAAAATCCCCCACCATTTGAAACAGAAGGCTTAGAGTAGACTTTGATTGTGAAACATTGATAAATTGAAGATTACATGTTGTGCCATGGCAGATGTCAAAGTTCATGTATATATACTCGACAATTACTTGAAACATCATCTAATAAATTTGTGTTGAAATTATAATTGATGTTGACTAATTTTGGTTGAATAATGCATGAGAAGTGAATTAATCTTAACTTTTCCTTTTTGTGGAAAATCCTTCAAAACGGATTTATCTCCCTTGATTAAAATGACAAACCATGTACCTTTGCTATGATATAAAGGTTTTTTTCATTTTTTTTAAATTCAATAATGAATGCAGATCAAATATATTAATCAAATATGTGTATTAATTTAATTTGAAACATGTTTGTTTTGCTGAAAATTTGCAAAAAAAATTAATATCAATACAAAATATTCATGATTGTAATTTGATTGTTGTTGTTTTTGTACTTGCTGTAAAATGAGAAAACCGTGTTGTGGAGAAGAAGTTTGATAAAATTTGAATTGTTTACAAATGGATGAGAGTTGAGAATGAGCAGAAGGCAATAAGGATATATATGTCTAACAGTCACCTGAATTCCGATATGCACAGTTATCAATAATGTTTTGCTTTTGAACAAACAAATAAATATGTCTCAGCCCTGTGACTTGGCACATAGGTCAAGATCATTGATTTGAACAAACTTTGTATCCCTTCATCCCAGCATGCTATGACCCAATAACATGTCCATGTATGAGGTTCTTGGTTATTAAGAAGATTGTAAATTGTTTACAACAGACACTGGATGATGCCGGCCAAAAGACAATTGCAATAGGTCACACAGGAGGAGATTAATTCAACTCACAACCACATATACTTTATATACTTTTTCTCATAAATCATTACATATAATCCTTGTACACCTCCATATCAATGGCGACGCTAACAGGAAATTAATGAATTTGCAAAATGGCGTGCGAGCGTCGAAGGGTCGAGATTTTGGTGTTTGGAGGTCAGGGGGTCTCTCCCGGAAAAAAACATTACGATTTAGAATGGCTGAGATAATTTTTACGATGTATTTTGATGATTTTGCGAACGCCGAATGCGCGAGATTTTGGTGTTTTGGGGGTCCGGGGATCTCCCCCGGAGAAAAATTACGATTTTGATGATTTTGCGAGCGCCGAATGCGCGAGACTTTGGTAATCTGGGGTCCGAGGGTCTCCCCCGCGAAAAATATTACGATTTGGAATGGCCAAGATGAGTTTTACGGTGCATTTTGAGGATTTTAATTCGTTCATAACGTGGTAATTTTTCGATTTACATTTACCTGCATTTAGAAATTATAATTGTGAATGTCGTCATATCATTATGAAACCCTGCTCGATCTGAACATACGACTTCACACCATCAGCACATTGTTGTTTAACTCAAAAAATAATGAATTGATTTAATTGTCTTGCTTGGACATATAAACAATTTAATATTTTAAGAAACATTTTTGAAATAGTAGAATCCCTTAATGGACATTTTTAGTCTAGTTCATGTGTATTGAATTTTTATTATTAAAGATTTGAACATTACGTGCTTGAACTTTTAGGAAATGCGCCGCAAAGCGGCAAAATTTTCTAAAATGAAGCAGGAGGACCCTTTTCTTCCTACGCCCCTGCAGTTGCACATTTAAAAAGTTTAATAAACTTGGTACCCACTACTGACTGATGTAAGTCATGCCAATAAAAGATGGATCTTTTCTCTATTTCTGTAATTCTTTACCTTTTTCTTTCCTCTTGGAAATGTTTTATAACATGGGAAAACTAAAAATGAAGTCTATATAGCAGGAATAACAAAACACATAGCCACCTGTCAGTCATGCATGTTTTTTCTGATTGGTCACCCTAGTTCGGATACAAAATGAAACAAATACATACACTGTATATAAGCACCATATATTGGCCTATCAGGCCCATGAAATCAGCCAGTGATGATATCCATTTAACCTTTTAATATATGAAGAGAATTTGATTCCATTACATCTGCTTCCTATGAAAATTGAGCAAATAATGCTCATAAATGTGTTTCCTTATATAAACTATGGTAAAAACCCTATCCCCTGGGGAAAATTCCGAGACCCCAGGGCCATGAAATTCACAATATTGGTAGAGGGCCTTGAGACATTTCAATCTATAAAGAGTAATTCTGACAAACAAAATTATACATTTTCGTACGGAACCTACCGAAGCATAATGAGTTAGGTCCTAGGTCCCAATTTACCAGGCGGGAAGCTGCCATGTAAGCACATAAGCCCGTGTTTCTTAGTATATGTGTACATACATGTATGTATTAGATTCCCAAAAAGCTAATTATATAAGTGGGCTATGCGGAAGCTTACAACTATTTGTTTGGAAATAATATGGAAAATAAACTATGATATGATAGTATTGCTAACAATTTCAAATGGTGGAAATGAAACCACGATCCGCGGAGGATTTCCCCCATAATGGTACAAAACACGCGTTCTTTGTAGTAAAACGTAGTAAAACAAGTCACGTGATTATACCTCATTCATGCCATTGGCCGAAATAAATATGGAATTGTATTAGTGGGTAACTAGTGATCACATGAGTGTGTGTTTACTTCCAAATAGAGTGATTTCTCTGACCTGGTATTTATACATAATTTGGCCTTATTTTCTTTGTGTTATATGTATATGTTCTGAACCCTAAAGCAGGTAATAATATATATAAATATAAATTTAGAATTCTACGAATTTAGCCGGGAGTAGCCGATCTTCGCTGATTTTAGATTAGACGGTTAGACCTATTGAATTGGTCAATTCGTATTATATCATTTATTTACAAAACGTGAAAATGGCAGTTTTACAACTCATTTCAGTTCATTATTTATAGTAAAACAGTGCATATGTGCAAGTCAAAATGATATGCATGCAATATTAATAACATTTTGGAGTCTAAATATTTTCAAATAAATCAATTTCTCCGAAGAAATGGCAAGCAAACTATCACCATATTTGGAAGTAAACACACAATCACGTGATCACTAGTTACCCATAATACAATTGTATATTCCGGCCATTGGCATAAATGAGGTATAAGCACGTGACTTTTTTTTACTACGTTTGACTACAAAGAACGCATGTTTTTACTACGAAAAATAGATGCAGATGTATCGCGAGTTGGGAGTTTAAAACCGCGTCCCTGGAGGCTTTTTAGCCCAAAGGTTGAATCTGACCATTAAGACCGTAACATTGTACGTACACGCAGGCTACAGTTTCATGGCCGGAATGTGCAGGATCACAATTTTTTTTTATTTTTAAATAAAATAAATAAAAACTTGAATTAACAATATCAACGTCGATCTCTGCTATATGGCTTTTGCTGCATATACACAGTGCTCTATGAAAGGGTGGCCTTTGATTTCCACTTTCAAGACTAGATGTCGACATCTTTTAGTTTAGATGTCGACATCAATAACTGACAAGTCGGTGTCACACCCGAGCATAAACACATTAATCGCCGAGTTGCCGACTGTCTACATAAATATCTTGGAATCATTATGTGGGCATGTACATGTGGTAAGTCGACATATTCTTCTGTTTATGTCGACATCTTCCGATATGATGTCGACTTAATGCCTTAACGATGTCGACATTATTAAGTCGTAAGTCAGCAAATCGATGGCAGACATATGCCACCATACAAACATATAAAGATATGGCGGCATGTATTTGTCATCATATAAGACGACTTAACTAGATAGCATGTCGACTTGCCGAAATATATATGTCTACATAATAATATGGGCTTTCATTGCATTATCTAAATTGTACCCCACTTTGTTCATAGTTATACAAAACTGCCATTTTGTAAACGCGTTGAAAATATGATGACTAATGAAATGACTTGTCACATTTGTAAATTGTAAAGGCCGTTTTCGACGGATAACGTATACGCGAGTATGAACTCATACATAAGTACATGTATCTCGCCAAGTCGACTTATTATCTTGTCAAGTCGACTTATTATCTCGTTAAGTCGATTAATTACGTAACTAAGTTGACTTCAATGTCCTGGCATGCTATTGCAAATGCATGCCACCGTATAAAAACAGTAAAGTTTACATTGAGTTACAGCTGGAACTATGTGTTTACCATACTGTCAATGAATTGGATTACATACCAGTGTAAGTATATTCGTAAATAATTACTTTCTTAAAGGCCCACTACCTTTCCGAAACGGCTTTTAATTTTTGAAATGGGAATGTAAAACGAGTTAAAACATGGCTATGATGTCATCTTTTGTTGTCCACAGTACTTTATTTAGCCTATTGTTCAAGTACTTGTTCTGTCTGTAGATT
>SAYR01004259.1:0-17091 GCA_004382745.1 Argopecten irradians irradians
CTCATAGACAGATAGGCTAAACTCATTGGCAGATAGGTTAAACTCATAGACAGATAGGCTAAACTCATTGGCCGATAGGCTAAACTCATTGACAGATAGGTTAAACTCATAGACAGATACAGTGTAGGATAAACTCATTGGCAGATAGGTTAAACTCATTGACAGATAGGTTGAACTCATAGACAGATAGGTTAAACTCATAGACAGATAGGTTTAACTCATAGACAGATAGGTTAAACTCATAGACAGATAGGTTAAACTCATAGACAGATAGGTTGAACTCATAGTGTAGGTTAAACTCATTGACAGATAGGTTGAACTCATAGACAGATAGGCTTAACTCATAGACAGATAGGTTAAACTCATAGACAGATAGGCTAAACTTATAGACAGATAGGCTAAACTCATAGACAGATAGGCTAAACTCATTGGCAGATAGGCTTAACTCATTGGCAGATAGGTTAAACTCATAGACAGATAGGTTGAACTCATAGACAGATAGGTTAAACTCATAGACAGATAGGTAAAACTCATTGACAGATAGGTTGAACTCATAGTTAGATAGGTTAAACTCATAGACAGATAGGCTGAACTCATAGACAGATAGGTTAAACTCATAGACAGATAGGCTTAACTCATTGGCAGATAGGTTAAACTCATAGACAGATAGGTTAAACTCATAGACAGATAGGTTAAACTCATAGACAGATAGGTTTAACTCATTGACAGATAGGTTAAACTCATAGACAGATAGGTTAAACTCATAGACAGATAGGTTAAACTCATTGGCAGATAGGTTAAACTCATAGACAGATAGGTTAATCTCATAGACAGATAGGTTAAACTCATTGACAGATAGGTTAAACTCATTGACAGATAGGTTAAACTCATAGACAGATAGGCTAAACTCATTGACAGATACAGTGTAGGATAAACTCATTGGCAGATAGGTTAAACTCATTGACAGATAGACTTAACTCATTGACAGATACAGTGTAGGATAAACTCATTGGCAGATAGGTTAAACTCATTGACAGATAGGTTAAACTCATTGGCAGATAGGTTGAACTCATAGACAGATAGGCTAAACTCATTGACAGATAGGTTAAATTCATAGACAGATAGGTTAAACTCATAGACAGATAGGCTAAACTCATTGACAGATACAGTGTAGGATAAACTCATTGGCAGATAGGTTAAACTCATAGACAGATAGGCTAAACTCATTGACAGATAGGTTGAACTCATAGACAGATAGGCTAAACTCATAGACAGATAGGCTAAACTCATAGGCAGATAGGCTAAACGCATAGGCAGATAGGTTGAACTCATAGACAGATAGGTTAAACTCATAGACAGATAGGCTAAACCCATAGGCAGATAGGTTGAACTCATAGACAGATAGGTTAAACTCATAGACAGATAGGTTAAACTCATAGGCAGATAGGTTGAACTCATAGACAGATAGGTTAAACTCATTGACAGATAGGCTAAACTCATAGACAGATAGGCTAAACTCATAGACAGATAGGTTAAACTCATTGACAGATAGGTTAAACTCATTGACAGATAGGTTGAACTCATTGACAGATAGGCTTAACTCATTGACAGATACAGTGTAGGCTAAACTCATTGACAGGTGGACGAACTTCAACATAAAATATGATCATATTACCATTTCCGTTCTATGTTTATGTATTGGTGACATAGTAACACAAACCTGTGTTGACAGGGACATCAGGGAATTCCTCTGGGGCCTGAGTAGTGGCGCGTGTTGTGGCTACCTGAGTTGTTGACGGTGCTGATGATGACGTCGACACGTCACTGGTCGGTGGTTCTGCACTGGATGTGGGTACCACACTAGACGATGGTGTCGCACTGGACGAGGGCACGACACTGGACGAGGGCACGACACTGCTAGATATTCCAGTACTGCTCGGTGGTTTCGTACTTGGGTTAGGTGTGGAAGTAGGTGATGGAGTTGAGGCCGAAGCAGTAGACGACCCATTGTTTGGTGATGTGACAGTTGAACCATTAGATGGTTGTGTGGGAGCTATAGTTGGTGGTGTGGAAGTTGTTGGTTCATTGGTGGTTTGTGTGTTATCTGAGGATGAAGTTGGATTTGCTGTCACTGGTGGTGTTTCAGTTCCTTCCGAGGAGTTCGGGGTTGTGCCTGTAGCAGAATAACTACTTTTTATCTCATATAAAATATGAAAACTCCAAGGTGATTTATTAGTGTTTACAAACACGTTAAAACATCAATAGAAAATTTGGATCCCCAATCTTTACACCGACGTACAGTTTACTTTGCTTCTAGCGTGGAATGGCGAATCATAATTACATTGATATCAAATTATTAGGACAAATAATAGATATTACAAACAAAACAAAAACAAACTGAACATTTTCAAAACTTTGAATGAAAATGAATGTTTTCTGAATAAGTGATTAGTTACCTGTTGGTGTTCCCGTCTCTGCTGGTGTTGTCGTTGTTGGCGTCGTAGATGTTGTTGGCGTTGTTGTTGGAGTTGATAGGGTTGTTGATGGGGTTGTTGGTGTTGTTGTTGTTGGTGTTGTTGTTGTTGGAGTTGTTGTTGGAGTTGTTGTTGGAGTTGTTGCTGGAGTTGTTGTTGGAGTTGGTGGTGTTGTTGAAATCGGATTTGCATTTGTTGTTGTCGATACTACGATCGGTAGGCATATTACAATGTGTAGACCTGTTGTTAATAAATATATGATTAGGGTACAGTATGACGTAATCTATATAACACTTTTTCTATTCACCATTTCTATCTCTCGACAGAAAAAGAAAGATATTTTAAAAGTACATGCAATTCGTTGTATATCACAATTGCTTGTTCTTCAACCCTTGTGGTCGATTGTGACGTCATTAGTTTCTGCGCCAAATATATGCTATTAATAGATGATGAAAAACCAAGTACCTACCCGCAAGAACAAGTATGTTAACACGAGTGTTAAATAGATTACGTCATAAGCTTAACTTTGAGGATATCGTACTGTATCACACGACATATCGTACTGTATTACACGACATATCGTACTGTATCACACGACATATCGTACTGTGTCACATGACATATCGTACTGTATCACACGACATATCGTACTGTATCACACGACATATCACACGACATATCGTACTGTATCACACGACATATCGTACTGTATCACACGACATATTGTACTGTATCACACGACATATCGTACTGTATCACACGACATATCGTACTGTATCACACGACATATCGTACTGTATCACACGACATATCACACGACATATCGTACTGTATCACACGACATATGTACTGTATCAACACGATACATATCGTAACTGTATCACCACGTACATTATATCGTACTGTCATCACACAACAATACGTACCTGTAATTACACGACATATCATACTGTATCACATGTATGTACTGACAACACATATCTCGGTTATACCACTATCGTTATTCACACCGACATATCGCTACTGTAATCACACGACATATTGTACTGTATCACACGACCATATCTACTTGTACCTTATTTACTGTATCACACGACATACGTACTGTATCACACGACATATCGTACTTGTATCACCACGACATATCGTACGATCCAGCATAACGTATGATCACAACGACATATCGTACTGATCAACAATGATATATCGAAGCTGTATCACACAACAATATCGTTACTGTTATCACAACGACATATCGTACTGTATCACAGCGACATTCGTAACTGATATTACAATGACATTATCCGTACTGTATCACAACTACAGTATCGTACTGTATTACACGACATAATGCTTACTGTATCCACACGACATAATCGTACTGGTATCACACGAACATATCATACTGTATCACACAGACATTATCGTTAATGTTATCACACGAAATATAGGTACTGTATTACACGACATATTCTACTGTATCACACGATATATCGGACTCGTATCACACACTGACATAATTGTAGCTGTATCACTCGACATATTCGACTGTAATACACACGACATATTTCCGACTGATCATCACAGGACATATCGTACTGTATCACACTCCATATCGTAACTGGTAATCACAACGACAATACTACTGTAATCACAAGATATATCTACTGTATCACACGACATATCATACATGTATGCACACGACATATCGACGGTATCCACACCGTACATATCGTACTGTAATCACACAAATCGAGTATGCATACACTATCAGTATCACCAATATCAGTATGTATCAACACGACATATCGTACTGTATCACAGACAAGCTACGTATAACGTCGTACTGTATCTACATGACATATCGTACTGTATCACACTAACATATCGTACTGTATTACACGACATATCGTACTTGTATCACATCGACATATCGTACTATAGTATCACCACGTACATATCTTACTGTATTAACTCGACATATCTTAACTGGTAATCACACGACAAATTATATCACACGACATAATCGTACTGTAATCACACGACATATCGTACTGTAACAATCACAGCATTGACTGATATCAAGATATCGTCTGTATCACAAACTTGACTTATAACAATATCGTACTGTATCACACGACATATGCACACGACTATTATGCGTACTGTAAATCACGACGACATATCTGTTACTGTATCACACAACATATCACTATCGGACATATCGTACTGTATCACACGACATTATCGGACTGTATACACGACGTACTGTATACTACGCTATCGACTGCTAATCCACGACAATCGATCTACTATCCACACGACAATAATCACAAGCATCGACTGTATCACACGACATACACATTCGTACTGTATCAACACGACATATCGTACCTGTATCACACGAATAATCGTTTACTGTATCACATCTCATATCGTACTATCACGACATTCCACACAATTATCGTACATGAATCAGCACGGACATATTGTACTTGTATCACACGACGATATTGATACTGTTAATATCACACAGGACATATCGTACTGTATCACACGACTATATTCAGTACTGTATTACTACGACATATGCACACAACATATCGTAACTGAATCACACAGACATATGCGTACTGTATCAACAACGACATATTTGCTTAACCAATATGTATGTTCACACGACCATATCGCTAGTATCACACGACATATACGTACCTGTATCACACGACATATCTACTGTATCACACACACACCGACATATCGTACTGAATCACATGACATATCGTAGCTGTATCACACACGACATATTGTACTGAATACACACGACATATCGACTGTTATCACACGGATATGGCATATCGTACTGTATTACATGACATATTGTACCTGTATCACACGACATAATCGTACTGAATCACACGACAATCAATCTGATACGCTGATCAACGTATGCTTACTGTAATCACACTGACATATCGTACGTATCAACAACGACATATATTCGTACTGTATCACACGAAATATCGTAGCTGTAATCACTAACGACATATCGTACTGTATCACACGACATATCGTACTTATTACAACGACCATTATCGTACTGTATCACACGACATATCGTACTGTATCACACGACATATTCTTACTGTATCACACGACATATCGTACTGTATCACACGACATTACTCGTACGAGTAATGCACACGACATATTGTACTGTATCACACGACATATCGTACGTATCACACGAAATATAGTACTGTATTACATGACATATCGTACCTGTATCACAGCGACATAATCTTACTGTATGCCACGACATATCGTTACTGTAATTAGCATGACATATCGTACTGTATGACACGACATATCGTTACTGTATCACACGACATATCGTACCTGTATCACACGACAGATTTCGTACTGTAATCACACAAACATATCGGACTGATATAACCAACATATCACACGACATATGGTACTGTATCACACGACATATCGTACTGTATCACACGACATATTCGTACTGTATCACACGACATATCGTACTGGTATCACACCGACATTTACTGAAATCCACGTACGTACGGAAATCACACGAACATATATCGGTAGCTAATCATCACGACATATCGTATCTGGACTATCACACGATCATTATCGTACTGAAAAGATTCTACATACCCGACTATATCTTACTGTATCACCACGACATAATTCGTAACTGTATCAATACGACAATCTGCACGACATTATTGTACTGAAATCACACGACATATGCGTTCTGTATCACACGACATATCACACGGACCATACTTGTACTGTTAATCACACGACATATCGTACTGTATCACACGACATATCCTTACTGTATCACACGACATATCGTACTGTATTCCACGACCGACATATCACGACCGAAACATATCGTACTGTATCAGCACGACATATCGTACCTGTATTACACGACATATCGTACTGTAATCACAGGACATATCGTAACTGGTATTACCGACATATCAATACAACCATTTACTGTATCACACGACATATCTTACTGTATCACAATCGTAAGACATATCTACTGGTATCACACGACATAATCGTACCTGTTATCACACGACAATATCGTAACTGATCACAACGACATATCGTACTGTGTCACCACGACATATTACTATCACACACACCGACATAATCCTACTGTATCACACGGACATACGTTACTGTTATCACATGAACATATCACAGCGACATATCTACTTATTACACGACATATCTTACATGTATTTACATGACATATCACACGAGCATATCGTACTGGTATTCACACGACATATCGTACTGTATCACACGAACATATTGTAAGGGGTATCACACTACATATCGTTCTGTAATCACACGACATATCGTACTGTATCACAATTCGAATATCACACGACATAATCGTACTGTAATTACACGACGAAATATCTATACTGTATTACATGACATAAAATCACACGACATATCGTACTGTATTTCACAGCGACAATATCGTAGCTGTATGCACATCTACATATCGTACTGTTAATGTTCACACCATTTTTTGTTTGAGTGATTGGTGGTGTTTGTGTGTATTTGGGTTCACAGTATCATGTGGGATACGTATTGTCGGTGTGATATAGGTTCACGATATGGTGTCGTGATCGGTACGTATATTGTCAGTGCTATGAGAATTCGTTAGCTTGTATAATACTACACGAACCCAAAGTAAGCATATATTGTAGTGTAATAAACTATCACACGTAAACGCGACATGATCGTACTCCTGGTGTAGGTGATTATGCGCATCTCATCAGTGTTGTACATAACCATGACTGTAACGTACAGTGACATTATTATGTCGTTCACATCGAGGGGCATGATATTCAAGGGTTCACGGGAATCTGAGTAATGTCACGCAATACCAGTACGAATTGATCAGTGTATACAGTTATTACGTATGTGTGTGTTGTCATGTAATAACAAGTAAGAATATGTCGTGTATAACAAGATGTGATCAGACTATCGTATCGAATATGGCTAATCGTTAGGTACGTGATATGTCGGTTCACACGACATATTGTGTATACCAGGTTACCTGTATATGTCGTTCACACAGAGTCGAATATTAATTGGCTCAGACGAAATATTGTAACGGTATTCGAAAACACTCTAAATCACAAGTACTAAATATGTCGTCGTACGCACTTGAGAGTAAACGAATGTTCTACCCGTAGTGGATAACAGTACGATAATGTCGTGGGTTTGATATGTTTCAATGTAATACAGTGAAGATATGTCGTGTAATACTAGTTGACGGATATGTCGTGGATGATATGTAAGATATGTGAAATAACAGATCACCGATTGTCGTTGTGAATTGTAACAGTAAGGGATTATGGCTCGGTGGTGGATATGGTCGTGTGATACAGTACGATATGCGTCGTGGTGAATAACAGTACGATATGTCAGTGTGATAACAGTGACGACATATGTCGTGTGATCAGCGAGTAAACGCAATGAGTATAATTGCTCGACAGGTGAGCTCAAGTAAGAGTTACGACATAGCTCGGTGTCTGTATCACACGAAATATCGTACTGTAGTCACACGACATATCGTACTGGTAACAGCAGCGACGTAGTCGTGACTTATGCTACACGATTATATCGATACTGTATCACACGACATATCATACTGTATCAACCTGGAAAGGCGTAGCTGTATCGACACACTACAGACTATTAGGTACTAGTACACGTTAGACTGATAGATCTGGTACGTGTGAGTAGTATTGAGAGTTACAGGGCGGACGTATGCAGGTATTTGCGTACTGTAATGCGTCAGCGCACGACAGTTTCGTAACTGGGGTTTAAGATGATCTAACGACAGGGTAGTAAATAAGATGTCGGTTTATATTCGACTGTTGGCAACCGTATAGGCTGCTGGACCGTCGGAAGGCAAAGTTTCATGTGGTAGAGGTCGATGACGGATGTATTGCGTCGGACCGAATAGTATCTCGAGTTGCGTACCATTATTTTATTGTCAGCATTTACGTGTGCTCTGCTCGTGAGCGGCGAGATTACCCCCGCTGAGATGATATGGTCGATGAAGACATCGACTTGGGGAGGAGTAGAGATGTATTGCGTGTGTGGCAGGTAATTAATACTATTGCGTGTGAGAAGAGGAGCTTGCTGATTACATGACATATTCGTACTGTGAAGTTCAAGACCTTACATTTATTACGCTGATACTGTTTAGTCTGTTATAACATATGCGCATCGTAGTATTTCGGTACTGTATTATTGTAGTTGTACGATTACATCAGGGTTTATGTAGTTGATAAATAGATATGTTCGTTGTTGTTATTACGAGTATGTTCGTGTTAAGATCTGGTGAATTACTTAGGTGGTAGTGATTCCGGACTAGATCTGGATATGTTAGTGTCGTTTAGACTATGTATATAGCGATGTTGTCCGGAGTGGGTGATTCGTCGAACAATAATCGTACTGTACAATGCAACACGACTGATATTAAATTGCGTGACTGTATCACGGCGACATTGATTTGTCAGGTTATCACACGACATATTCGTACTTGTAGTCATTCACGACCATTCGTTACTGTATTGTCACAGGTGACTTATCGTACTGTAGTCACACACGACATATCGGTACCTGTATTCACACGACATATCACATGACGAACATATCGTACTGTTCACACGACATATCGTAGCTTGTATTCACAACAAACATATCACATCACATATGACTGTATCACCGAACATATCGTCTGTATCGAAACATACACGAAACATATCGTACCTGTATCACACGACATACGTACGTATCAACACGACCATATCGGACTGTATCACACGATCATATCACATGTACGACATATCGTACTGTTATCAAACCACAAGTAAAATCGTTTTAACTGTATTCACACTACATATCGTACTGTATCACACGCATATCGTACTGAGATCAACACAACAATAATTGGTTATGCTGTTATCAACATCGACATATTTGTTACTGTATACAGGCCGACATATCGTTAATGCTGTATCACACGAACATATCGTGACTGTAATTACACGGATGATCACATATAGAAGCGATTATGGCATTATCGTGTGAAGTACGATTTGTGTGGATTAAGTAATGTCTGTGATTAGATTGGTGTTATACTGAGTACCGATTGTTTCGTTACAGGTTTTGGGATACGTAACGCTTAGGTCCGTGTTGATATCAGTACGATGATGTCGGTGGTGTTACAGTTACATATGCTGTTGTGATAAAGTAGCGATTTATGGTATAGTACGATATGTCGTTGTTACCAGTTTAAGCAATGAGTGTGTTGTAATATACTGTATGTAAATAAGTATTATATTTTCGGTGTGATAAGTATTTTTCGTGTGTACGGTTACATTGGTTCTGGTATAGTGTTGATCGTGTTAGTCCGGTTTTGTACGTGGTGTTAGGTAGGATTGTGTGTGATAGTAGATATGTGTGATAGTAGATATGCGTGTAATAAGGTATGATTTGTTGTGATGATACGTAGATATTGTCTGTGTGATGAGTACCGATTAATTGTGTGAATACAGTTGGATATGTCCGTGTGATACCAGTGATATGTCGTGTGATACAGTAAGTATGTGCCGTGTGATACCCAGTCTATGATATTGTCGTGTGATTCAGTACGAATATGTCCCGTGTGATACAGGTACAAATATGTCATGTAGAATACCAGTACGAATATGTCGTGTGAACCCAGTACGATATGTCGTGGTGATAACCAGTCAATATGTCCGTGTTGATATCAGTAGATATGGTCATGTTGATTCCAGTACGATATGTCGTGTGATATGTCATGTGATACAGTCAAACGATACTATCGTGTGATACGTACGATATGTCGTGTGAAACGTAACAAGTAGATTGTCGTGTGATACAGTACAATATGTCGGTGTGATACAGTAGATATGTCGTGTGATTCAATACGATATGTCGCGTATGTGATAATGTCGTGTAAATACAGTACGATTGTCGTGTGATACAGTACGATATGTGTAGTTGATACAAGTACATATGTTCGTTTGTGGATTACGTAATACAAATACTGTAATAGTACGTGATGATTCCAGTAAACGATACTGTCGTGTGATATAGGTCGCTCGCTCGGACTACAGTTAATATGTTACGTGTGATAACAGTACGATACTGGTCCGTGTGAATTACAGTAGAATATGTCGTGTGATACCAGGTACGTATGTCGTATCCTGCAGTGTTAGATTCATATGCTTCAGTGTGAATACAGGTCCCCGATATGTCGGTGTGAACAGGTTCGATTGGTGTGTGATACAAGGTACGATTGTCGAGTGTGTACAGTTATCGTGTGATAAGTCGATGACGATCAGATGGGTGATATGTTGTTGTGAACTCGTTATCGTGATATATCTAGCACTGTACCGATATCGTGAGACTGTATACAGTACCGGATACACGACAATTAGTCATCACAGCGATATAGTGATATCGTACTGATCCACATTGGATAGAGTCGGTTGTATCTGTGAGGTACGTCACACGGACATAGTTTTGGTGTTAGTAGATAACCTGGGGTTTACATCTTGACACTGACAGGGGTAGAGCATATATGATTCTAAAAGGTGGTGATCGTTTAAAACCCTTTAGTAAGTAATATCCAGAATAAATAAAGTCGGATCAGAACCGATGAACCCCCCATAATCACTACTGGGACATCTAGTGCTGTGGATTACAGAGCACGGATAAGAATTCGATCACTGTGTACATGGATATTACAGTCGTACTGGTACCGAATAATGACTGCAGTTGTGATATTACAGTTTTGTATGTGTGTGATAGTAGGTTTTGTCGTTATCAGTACCAATGATGTAGTGTGGATATACATGTACATATGTCTACATGTGATACACGGTAACGTCATTATATGTTGTGTCGTACTTGTAGATTCACACGACATAAATCGTCAGTACTTGTATCACACGAAAAACGATTGATGTCGTGATGTCGTATAGACTGTATCACACACGAATATACGGATATGTCGTTGCTGGTATCACATGTAGCTTACGGGAATCACGGGTAGTGGGTGGATTATACAGTACGATATGTGCGCTATGGATTATGCAGTACGATTATGATCGTCGTAGTCTGTTATTACAGCTGACATATATTCGTACTGGTACTCAACCGCATATCGGTAGCTGTATCATCACGACATATTATATCTTAAACTGTTATCACACGCATATCGTAATCCTAGTATCACACGACATATCGTACTGTATCACGAGCGACATAATTGTACTGTATCACAGCGAACATAAGTAACTGTTATTAGCATGACATATCGTACTGTAATCACAGCGACCATATCTTACTGTAAGTGCACACGAACGGATAATGGAGATGCGTACTTGTATTACATGACAGATATGATCGTACTGTATCTTACACGACATATCGTACGGTGTTCAACACGACATATCGTATCTGTTCACACGACATATCGTACTGTTAATCACACAACATATCGGACTGTATAACACGACATAGTCACGACGAAACATATCTGTACTGGTATCACACGACATAGGTTGGGTCGATGGCATTGGTGCAGGCTCATTCACGTAGATAGATGCGTCAGAATGTGAGCAGTGTAGAGTCGACTGGGTGTACGCTTTTGTAGGACTACCTGGCTACAACGAGTGACATTAGGCAAGATATGTTTCTGGGTGTATTTGAAGCTAGTAATGCACACGACAGTATTACAAAATTTCAAGTACTGTATATACGAAGTTGGGAACATAGTATCCGGTTAAATCTACTTGTGTCAGTGGATTCGAGTCGAGCGACGAGTAGGGACAGGTAGGATTCAGTGAGCTAGTGGGGGTCGGGCAGCTCGCCGACGACATATTCGTACTGTGTATCATAGACACGAACATATCGTACTGAACCCGGTCAGCGCCACAGTAAAGGTCTGGGTACTGTATAACACACGGAACATATTCTTTAGATCTGTTCACCACGGACACTATCGTAACTGTATTCACACGAGCATAGTCGCACGACATATTGTCAGCCTGAATACAACAATACGACATATCGTTGACTGTAATCACACGACATATCACACGACATAATTGTATCTGTATCCACACGACATTCGTACTGTAATCACACGACATATCTTACTTGTATCCACACGATCATATCGGTTACTGTATCAACGACGACATATCACACAAGACATATCGTACTGATATCACACGAAACATATCGTACTGTATTACCACGACATATCGTACTGTATCACAGGACATAATCGTACTGTATTACACGACAATAATCATACTGTATTCACACGACATATCTTACTGTACTCAACACGACATATCTTACTGTAATGCACGACTTATGATCGTACTGTATCACACGACAATAATCGTACTGTATCACACACGAACATAATCCGTACTGTGTGCACTACGACAATATCGTAGGGTATCAGCACGACATATCTAAAGCTGTCGTTGGCTTTGACGAGATATACTAACTGTATCACATGAACAATATGCGTACGGTATCAGACATGACAGTTATTGTCATTACACGGCGACGAGGTATCGTATCTCGCGGGTATTTTACACGACAGATATTTACCATTAATTACGGTATTTAGCTCGTAACATGTGGAATACCCTATCACAACGACGTCGCGAACATATGATCATGTAACCTGTTAATCAAAGTGATCTCTAGTATATGTGGACTGTATCTCATTGTACGAGACGACATAGGTGTGTATTCCTTGGTAAAGCGGCTACGGGAGGTTAGGGTCGTCGTCTAACAGTATATAGTCCATAGCAGTACTATAGGATCTTTACGTCGGTGATAACATTACGATACTGTTCCGTGTGGACTACAGTGTATGAATTATATCGTGTTATTGTTGTCTGTGATTTCACGTACCATACTGGTCAAGTGACTACCAGGATACAAGATATAGTCGTTGTAACAATAACCAGTCGATATGTAGCGCCTGTGATAGCCAAGTACGGATCGGAGGTGTCATGTAATAACAGTACGATATGTCGTGTGATACTAGTAGCGATATGTCGTGTGATACAGTCCCGATATGTTGTGTGACTGCATAACGATCTGTATTATCAGAAATGTGCAACTCACCGAACAGTATAACGAATTCAACGTGAGTCAGTGTATTTGATTTCGTATGGATTCTAGTAGTTACCGACGACATAAAGTTAATTGGTACCGTGGCTTGATGTCAGTCCTGAAATCATTGTTGCGTAAGGTGAGTACCACTAGGGTATCCAGCAAAGAATGTTACGGTAGGGTGTTTCGTACGTAGATCTGACACGTACATATCGTACTTGATAATCATCATTACATATCGTACTGTATCACACGACATATCGTGACTGTATCAGCAGCAGACATATTCACCGCGACATATGCGTACGCTGTATTGTAACCGACTGATGTTATTGCTTTACATGTATTAACCAGGGTGACTATTTGATCACCAGCGATTCGCATAGGATCGTATCATGTAATCACAACGAACGGATAATAGGTAATTCTATGAATACTCACACGACATATTGTACTGTATCACACTACATATTGTACTCCGGTAAGTCACAAACATATTACGTGTGATACGTTATGATTTTCGGGTGGACTGTAAATGCACACGAAGCATATGGCGTACTGTATCACACGCACATATCGGTAACTGTATCACACGAATATCGTACTGTATCACACGACATATCGTACTGTAACACACGACATATCGTACTGTATCACATCGACATATCCACCGACATATTCGTACTGTATCACGATCGACTATCGTACTTGTATCACACGACATATCGTAGCTTCTGCTATCACACGACATATGCGTACATGTATCACACGACATATCGTACTGTATTCACAATCTACATATCGTACTGGTATCACACGACATATCGTAACTGAATTCACACGACATATCGTTACGCTGTATCACACGAAATATCGTACTGTATCACACGACATAGGTGCGTAAGCTGTATTCACACGAAATATCGTACTGTATCACACGACATATGCGTAATCTGAAATCACACGAGCATATCGTACTGTATCGACACGACATATCGTACTGTAGATCACATACGACATATCGTACTGTTCACACACGATATATCGTACTGTAATCACACGACTATCACGCGACATATGCGTACTGTATCCACGACATAATTCGGTACTGTATCAGCACGACATATCATAGTAGTATCACACGAACATATCGTACTGGTATCACACGACATATCGTAACTGTTTACATGACAATATCGTACTTGTATTACTGACATATCGTACTGTTATCATAATGACATATCACTGGGACGATACATATCGTATTGTATCACACAGCGAATATCCTTTACTGTAATCACACGGACAATATCGTATTGTATCAACACGGACATTCTTACTGTATCACACGAACATATCACACGACATATCGTCTGTAATCACACGAACATATCGTACTAAATCACAAGAACATATCGGTACTGTAACACATCACATATCGTACTGGTAATCACTACGAAACATAATCGTACTGTTCAACGATGGACATATCACAGCGACATATCGTACTGTATTACACGCATTATTCGTTGTGTGGAGACATTTGTTGCTTTCGTGGTTGATGTACATGTTAGAACTTTATGAATGTAAAAAATAACGATTTTTTTTATCTGATACATCATTGAAATGCACTGTCCTGTACGAAATAGTTTTTTTTAACGCCTACACGAAGAATTGCCTACGGACATTCCCTGTTATAAGAACAATTAATAGATTTTTAAGCATACTCACGAAAAAGAAAAATAATCGGCTGTCTTTGTTTTGCTAGCCATCGTTAACTACTGTAATTATTGGGTTCCTTAGATCTGAAAAATCAAACTTCATATTTTAAATATAAATCAGCCGTAATAAACGCAAAACAAATAGATAAAAAATAAAATAAAAAATATCAATATCTTCTACTACAGGTACGTGCTATCTGTTATGATTTGGGCCAAGCAATGCAGGTGGGCGTTAAGGAATTGTACCTGCTGCTGCCACCGCACATCAATGATCGTAAAAGGCGATTCTTCCTAACTTGAATTCTAGCTTTCATATGTTTCCCTTGAGCATCGTACCGGTCCACGTTTGCCTACAGTTGAACATAAAAGTCTTTCTTTACATGGCGAACGGTCATGCGTGCCAGAGATATTCTTTATTAAGTTTATAAGCAGTGTACTCTTGGCTTAAAAAAGAGAGTGTTAACACTGCCTTTGTTCCCAGTTGTTAGTAATTAAATGTGGGCCTATAATGTGAGCATTGTTTGCTCAACGTCGTTAGCGGCATGCCTTCAGTGATATACGCACTATAAAAAGGGGAGAAAATGTCCCACTTATACAAAGAGATACAGTGCGAACATACTGCAGTCTCCAAAACACACTCGAAGCCTTCTAACACGCAAATACGCATTAACAGCACAATACACACAGGGGGGTAGACCGTTATGTAAATGGTACTGGAATGCTACATGCCGCTTACCAAAACTATCTAACCAAAGCGCTTTGAAACGCTGTTGCCAAGAGAGAAAATAAGTCGTGCGCAATGTAGGTAAGATGTACCGATAAATATGTCGAGTGAAAAGCAGTTTTTTATGCGATTAAAATACATCTTCCGCGTTTGTCTATGAAACACTAATGGTCTTAACACTATTTCATAAGTTGTAAGTTGGGTTTTACCTTGTACAAAATATACTAGATTTTCCAACTTCCTTTGTTTCTCTCTAACTGTTTGAATCTGACAGATCCTTAAGATATGGCTATAGTATAGGTGTTGGGGAAAGATGAAAAGTCTCATCATTTGAACGTAATATGAATTATGTCCTTTGCGAAATGGACGTCCAAAATGAACGGCGTTTTTAAGACTTCTACAATCTGTAGTCATTTACGATTCCTTTAAGCAAACAAACAACAGGGTGTACATCGGATGTCTTCATGGCCACGATGAAAGCGGGCTTGTTCCTAAACAGACATTTAAGATAAAGCCATCTCCCTGGGATTTCGGAATATGTCAATATCAACGGAAGAATATTAAAGTATTAGGCGTGGCGTGTCAACTCTATTATTACTTTGACACTAGTATTAACCGCGGTCCAAGGGGAGAAATCTCATTCAATCAAGAAAGTGTTGACATTGCTTAATATATTGTTTTAAGTAGCATTGTCAATTTTGATAACATTTATTAGCAGTATTTTATTGCAGACATTCTTATTTATTTCTTATGATGTTAAAAAATTTTAATTGCTAGAGAAATGCCCTTCATTAAATTTTCGAAAAACTTCAATTTACAAAAAATGATGAATGCATGAAACTTTCAATGTCACTTACAACTACAGTTAAGTCGCACGTTAGCGGTTACCTCTGTATAAAGAACACCTGCTTAAAAAAAA
>SAYR01004276.1:74-18526 GCA_004382745.1 Argopecten irradians irradians
AGTCCAAATAAGGTGAGGATAGGGAGAGTGAGATAACAAAGTAATAAGCGAGAGATATTTGAACTAGACGTGGAGTGTGGATAAATAAATGAAGTAAATACGAGAGAGGGTCCATGTGGATAACAATAGAAGAAAAATAACGGAGAGAGTACAAATTCGACAATACATTGTATAACAATTCAGTAAATAACGTGAAAGATTATCCAAGTTTGCTTGTGATGATAATTGTAGTAATAACGCGAGAGTGGATACCGGAATAGTAAGAACGGACGAGTACGATTGTGATAATTATAGGTCTTTATAACGAGAGTGTTGATAATAATATAGTATAACGGAGAGTGTAGACTCTAACAAATAGTAATAACGGACGAGTGTGATAATCTTTTAGTTCATAAATAACGGAGATGATAATAATAGTAATAACGGAGAATGTGATAACAAATAGTATAAACGCGACAGTAGATTACAATAATTGTGTGGATTAAATAATAGTAATAACGTGAGAATGGGATAACCAAATAGTAATAACGGAACGGAGTGTGAAATAATAGTAATAACGGAGAGTGTGATAACAATCAGTAATAACGAGACCGTGTGATAACCAATGTAATGTAAGTAGATAACGGGAGCGAGGTGTGATAAATTAATAGTTAACGGGAGAGCTTGTGATAACAGAATAGTAATAAACAGTAGCACGTGTATAACTAAATTAGGTAATAACGGGTGAGTGTTCATAATAACACAATGAGTTGTTTAAGTAACGTGAGTAGAAAATGTGATAATAAATAGTAATAACGGGAGGGAGATGTGATAATTATTATAATAACAGGAAGAATCTAAGAGTGGTGATAATTAATAGTAATAACATGGAGAGACTGTTGAACAATATTTAAAATGAACGGAGAGGAATAGATAACAATAGAGTAAATTAACGGAGTGCGATATAGAAAGTGTAGTGTTAAACATTGAGGAAGAGTAATACTCACAGTGGGTTGTGTTTTTTTGTGTGATAATAATAGAGTACAATAACGGGATGGAGGGGGAGCAGAGCAAAAATAAGAGACGAGAGAGTAGGCGGTGAGGAGGGAAGTATGGGTTTATATGGAAAGAGTTGTTATGGGAGTTTTTGATAACAATAGTATGACGAGAAGATGTAGGTGATTAAATGTAATAACGGGAGAGTGTAGAGTGTTGTGATAAAAATTGTAATTAACGGAGATTATGAGAAAGGAGAGTGTTGTGTAACAAATAGTAAATGACGGAAGTTGGCGATATAACCAAAGTGTGTGAAACAATAGTATAACGGAGGGATGTGAAACAAAGTAATAACGCGAGAATGGATTAATATAGTAATAACGGAGAGTGTGATAACATAGTTAATAACGAGAGAGTTGTGATAATAATATAGTAATAACGGAGAGATGCCGTGTTGATAACAATAGTAATAACGGAGAGTGCCAGGTATTGAATAACAATAGTAATAACGGGGAGATGTCGGATAATTAGTAATAACGAGAGTGCGATAACAATAGTATAACGGAGAGTGTGATAACAATAGGATAACGGAGAGTTTTGGATAACAATAAGTAATAACGGAGTGAGATTGTAGATAAACAATTAGTAATAACGGAAGAGTGTGATAACAATAGTAAATAAACGGATGAGTGTGCATAACAATAGTAATAACGAAGTTGATTAACCAATAGTAAATTAAGAGAGATAGATGATAACAATAGTAATAACGGAGAGTGTGATAACAATATAGTAATAACGGAGAGTGTGATAACAATAGTAATAACGGAGAGTGTGATAACAATAGTAATAACGGAGAGTGTGATAACAATAGTAATAACGGAGAGTGTGATAATTATAGTAATAACGGAGAGTGTGATAATTATAGCTATAACGGAGAGTGTGATAACAATAGTAATAACAGAGAGTGTGATAACAATAGCAATAACGGAGAGTGTGATAATAATATAGTAATAACGGAGAGTGTGATAACAATAGTAATAACGGAGAGTGTGATAATAATAGTAATAACGGAGAGTGTGATAACAATAGTAATAACGGAGAGTGTGATAACAATAGTAATAACGGAGAGTGTGATAACAATAGTAATAACGGAGAGTGTGATAACAATAGTAATAACGGAGAGTGTGATAACAATAGTAATAACGGAGAGTGTGATAAGTCTATCCTCAACTCTTCCCTATACTATTTTATTGCACTCTCTCCCGTTTATTACTCATTTCTTACTCACACACCTCTCCGACTCATGAATACCATTCGTAATTCACACTCCCTTTATTTACTATTGCTTTATCACTAACTCTCACAATTTTACTAATAGAAATCACTATCTCGCTATACATTGTTTACGACACTTTTCTCGTCTTGATCAATACTACTTTGTCTCTTATTACACTCTCCAGTTCAAATATTACTATTATCACACTCTCGTATCAATACGAGTGATGTATAAATCTACACATTCTCATCGTAACTACTAATTGTTTTATCACACTCTCCGTTATTACTATTGTTACACTCTTCCTTCATACTATTTATTCACATTCTCCCGTTACATTAACCTTTTATCACAAGCCTCTGTCCCCTGTTTATACTATGTAGCTACTCACCACTCCTCGTCGTTCCCATTACATCTGTTATCACACGCTCGTCCCCGGTGCTTACTTACTGATTGTTTCACACTCTACGTTATACTACTTATATCACACTCTCCGTTATTACATATTATTATCACACTCTCCGACTATTACTATTAGTATCACACGTCTCCGTTATTACTATTGTTATCACACTCTCCGTTGATTACTTTGTTTACTCACACTCTCCGTTATTACTATTGTTTATCACACTCTCCTTGTTTCAAATCTCTGTTATTTACTAATTCGTTACTACACACTCTCCGTTATACTATTATCGTTATCACAACTCTTCCGTTAATTACATTCATTATCACCTCTCGCGTTATTACTATTGTTATCATGACACTCTCGCTATTTACTTAAGTGATCACCTCTCCGGTACAATTCTATTGTTTATCACACTTCCGTATATACATATTATCACAACTCTCCGTTATATACTATTGTTATCTACACTCTCCTTTATTACTAATTATTATCACACCTCTTACTCTTCTTACAGCCGTATTCTGATGTTTATCATACTCTCCGTTATTACTATTATGTATTATCAACATTCTCCTTATTACTATATTATTATACACACTCTCCGTTATTACTATTAGTTACCACACTCACGTTTATTAACTATTGTTATCCACAACTCTCGTTAATTACTATTGTTATTCACACTCTCGCTTATCTAATCATTGTTATCACACTCTCCATTATACTATTGTTATCACACTCTCCGTTTTACTATTGTTTATCCACTCTCGTTATTCTTATATTATCACATCCTTATTACTAATTACACACTCTCCGTTATTACTATTGTTATCCTACACTCTCACGTATGACTTTTGTTATCACACTCTCCTTATTACTATTGTTTCCATGCCTACGTATCATTCTCCGTTATTACTATTATTTATCAACACTCTCCGTATTACTATTGTTTTCACATCTCCGTTATTACTATTGTATACACTTCTCCGTTATTAATATTTTATCACACCTCTCACGTTATACTCTGTTATATCGACACTCTCGTTATTACTATTGTTATCACTCCCGGTTATTACTATTTATCACACTCTCCGTATTACTTATTATTCACACTCTCGTATAATATCACACTTCCGTTATTAACTTTGTTATCCACACTCTCCCGTATTCTAATTCTTATCACACTCTCCGTACACTTGATCAAACCCGTACCATACTATTGTTTATCACACTCTCCGATATTCTATATTATTATTCACAGCTCTCCGTTCTACTATATTTAATGCAACTCTCGTTCCTTACATTATTGTTACACACTCTCCGTTATTTACTATTGTTATCACACTCTCCGTATTACTATAATTTTACACTATCCTTTATTACTTATTATCACATCCTCCGTTATTTACTCATTATGACTGTCTTCAGTATCACACTCTCCTTATAGAAATTAAATCCCGTGAACAATTGTGTATAATAATATAATAACCGAGGAGTTTTGATCACACTCTCCGTTATGATAACCAATATACTATTTATATATAATCCGAGCATTGATGCTATTCCGGATAGTTAAAATATTATCTAGTTTAATGATTACGAATCGACAAATGTTCACATAATAGTATAACGTGAGAGTGATAATAATTGTAATAACCGTGGAGGATTTAACTACCAATTACACACTCTCCTGTGTAACATCGTAGTAAACGATGAGGTACTATTGTTATCACACTCTCTGTGATAACCTATATAATCATTGTTAAGGTAAGTAGCACACTCTCTTATAAATTTAACTATTGTTATTATCACACAGCTCTTCATAAGAGAGTGTATAACAAAATTATAACGAGAGTTGTCTACATGGGTAATAACGGGGTTATTAATAGTAATAACGTGAGGTGTATAATGAACCGGAGACTTGGATAATAATATAGTAATACCGAGAGTTGGAGATTAAACAGAACGAAGAAAGCAAAACACACCCAGCATCACAAACCGTTAGTAATACGGGAGAGTGTGTACATTGAGTAATAACGGGTTTATACAATATATAACGGAAGAGTGTGTACATTATTAACGGAGGAGTGTGCAAATATAGTAATAGATGAGAGTGTGAGAATTATAGTATAACGGAAGGTAGTGATAATAATATAATAACGGAAAGTGTGATACAATAGTAATAACGAGAGTGTGATAATATAGTATAACGGACAGTGTGATACATAGTAATAACCGAGAGTGTGATAACAATATAATAAGAGAGAGTGTGAATAACACAATAGTAAAACCCTGGAGAGTGTCGAAACAATCATAAACGGAGAGTTAATATTTATAAATTAACGGAGAGTTGATAAAAGAGTAATAACGGAGAAAATTAAAATAGTAATAACGGAGAGATTGTGATAACATAGTAATAAACGGACGAGTCCTAATTACTTTATATTTAGTTATCACACTCCTCCACGTATTACTATTGTTTATCACCACTTCTCCTATTGAAACTAACAATAGTATTAATCGGGTAGAGTGTTATCACACCTCGTTAATTATATTATTACCATTTCGTCATAACCCATTAATGTATTACGGAGAGTGTGTATACAATATTAATAATAATATATATATAGTAGCTTATCAATCTCTCAACGAGATTAGTAATTTTAAAGCCAAAAAAACAAAATTAAAAATATTAACCAAAAAAAAAACAAAAAAAATCACAAAAAATTATAAAAAAAAAAAAAATAAAACTTATATGTTTTTTTTTTTTTTGTGTTTTTTCTTTTGTTTCGTATTTTTTATTAGTCCAGCGTGACTCTCCTGTTATACTAGTGTTATCACACTCTCCGTTATACTATTTGTATCACACGGCTCCATTATTTTACTATTGTATATCACACCTCCGTTATTACTATTTTATCACACTCTGTCCGATTACTATTATTATCACACCTCTCCCCGTTCATACTATGTTTATCACACTTTCCGTTATTACTTTATATCACACTCTTTCGTTATTAACTTATATTATCACACCTCCGTAACTATGTCTATCCACACTCCTTCGTTATTACTATTGGTTATCACACTCTCCGTTATTACTATTTCTATGGCACAATCTCCGTTATTTACTCATTGTTATCACACTCTCAGTTATCTACTATTGTGATCGTTATCACACTCTCCGTATAATTACGAATTTAATATTATCACACTCTCCTGTATTACTATGTTATCACCACTCTCCGTTCTGAACTATTATGATCACACCTCCCGTTATTTACTATGTCTTCAGCACTTCTCTGTTTAAACTATTGTTATCACAACGTGTGTTATAACATGGGTTAGTGAATAACCAATAGTAAAATACGGAGAGTGTGGAGAGAGATGTGATAAATTGTTAAAGTAAAAATAAACGCCTGTAGGAGACTTGTGATAACGAATAGTAATAACGTGAGAGAATAAGATGTGAATAATAATTTAATAACGGGAGAACAGTGTTGTCGATACATAGTAATCGGAGAGCGTATAAACCGAATTACGGGGTTGAATATAGTAAATACCGAGGTGTTATTGGGTTGTATGGTTGTTAATTTTACGTAATCGTTGTGGGATTTTGTTTTTCATCTTTATTTAGTGTTTGTCTCTTAGGTGCATTATGTGTTATTAGCCATAACCAAATTTTATTAATATAAACCAGACTCTAATAATTCTTTATCAGTATGGTTATCGGGAATAAGTGATGTGAAAAGAAAAGACTCTCCTTATAACTATTTATTATTCACACCCTCCGTATTCTATTTTACACACTCTCCGTTATACTATATGTTATCACACTCTTCCGTTATTACCTATTTTATCACACTCTCCGTTATACTATTATTACCATTAGTTCTCCTATTTACATATATATTATCACACTCTCCGTATTACTATGTTATCACAACTCTTCCGGTATACTATTATTATCCATTCTCCAGTTCACACGTTATCACCACTCTCCCGTTACTATTATTATCCACACTCTCCGTTATACTATTGCTTATCAAATTCCGTTATTACTTTTGTTATTACACTCTCCAGTATTACTTATAGTATTTACTACACTCTACCGAATCTATTTAAAGCTTATTTTGATCACACTACTCCGCCTAGGGTATTACTATTGTATTCAACTCTCCGTTGATACTATTATTATACGACACTTTCCGCTTATTACTGAATGGATTATTCACACTCTCCGTCTTACATTACTATATTATTATCACGCTCTCCCGTTATAATGATTATCTTAATTGCTACAACTCTTTCCTTATAAATTACGTTAATTTTGTTCTATCAACTATCCTTTCTCACACCATTCATACACATTAATATATGTACATCACACTCTCCGGTGCATAGATATTACTATGTTATCACACACTCTCGCGGTGTACTTGACCTTTAAGTTATTTTCTTATACTATTACTTTTCCCAGCTCGAAGGTTTTGCACTGTGCAAGATTAGTTGTCAATACACACTCTCCGGTTGATGACTAAGCTATCAATAATCAAATTCTCTGAGATGATTAATACACTTAAATCTGCCCGATATTCCTAATTCATTTACTAATTAAGACACAATGCATCCACGTGTCCTCAGGAATTCAACTATTATTCATCACACTCTCGTATATTACATGATATTAGATTTACACATCTCCGTTATTCTATTGTTATTTCGAGAAGCTCCCCGTTAATTTATCTAGTTATTAATTCAACAACTTCCGTTATACATTGTTATCACACTCTCCATACAATACCCATTATTGTATTTATCATCGTACTCTTCCGTTAATTTTGAGCTATGGTTATCACCACTACTCCTGTATAAACCTTACTATTTCGTTGATCTCCACTATCGACTTCGTTCCTCATTCTGATTACATTAGGAAGATTATTATAGCTATCGATCTTGCTGAAGTGTAGACTGGTTTTAATATCCACGATTGAGTGGCACTGCGACTCTCCGGTTATAAGAATAATTGAATATACTACTGTTATTATCAACACACATCTCGGATTTTCCAATGCAACTATAATAGTGGTTTAAGTCCAACTATGGTCTCTCCTCGCTTTGTGCACTAGTACTATGTAGTGATTCTTATTCACCGTTTCTTTGCCGGTAATTAACCGTATTTCGGTTTATCACGCTATGCTAGTCACTTACAGGTCACATTATGAGAGGTCTATCATCTACGTTTTCTCTTAATTCATCAGCCGTTGACAATGAAAAATGTAATCACCACACTCTCACCTTGTTGTTGTGCAAACTGTGTGAAATGATCCGCTACGTCTTAGTTCCTATCCCACATCTTCCATGTTTTTTATAATTACAGTATTGTTATATATCACTCTACCATCCGTTGTATACTACTGTTATGAAAATGAATCACACATCTTACCGTTGATTTACACGATATCTTGCATTCACCATTCCGACCTTTTCCAACTGTCCAATAGGATTATTTTTGTCCATTAATCAAACTATATTATCGCAACATCAACTCGCCTTGCCCAGAAATAATCTTCACTTATTTGATTAGTCACGATCAGTCGCACTCCGTTTATTGAACAATCATTCGGATTTCCGCGTCCACCTCACAATTTCCAGACTTTCTTCTCTTCATCGGCTTGATAATGCCAAAAAAAAAATTAACTATTGTTATCACACTCTCGCGTATTAAAAACATATGAATAAAAAAAAAAAAAATCCACACTCTCCTTATATATGATAATATACGGCCAATATCTATATCAACAAACTCACATTATAGCCCCGAATACAAATTATAACAAAATATATTCCACCTACTCATCTCTAAAAGAAGTACAGCTATAGTTTAGGGCCCGTACCCCCCGTTACAACTATTTATTCACGAGCGAACTCACCTTGAATTTATTACTAAATCTTATTCAAACGAGCTCATCGCTTATACTCTGACATATCTTCACACCACACTCGTTACACGTTACATGTATTAGAGGCTACCGGATAAAAATATCATTCACATAATTATTATCCACCACTGATCCAAATATTACCTTTGTCCATCACACTCTCCCGTATACTATTGCGTATGCACATCTCATCACCGTCATAAACTTCATTTACTATTGTTTAGGCATCAACTCCTCCCGTTATTATTATATGAATTGCTTATTCCCACACTACTCCCCGATTCATTACATTTGTTATCACATAAACTCTTCCATGGCAATATTATCTTTAGTATTGTTAGCACACCTCCGTTTTACTCAGTTTGTTATTCACACTCTGCGGTATTTACGAATTGTTATCACACTCATCCTTTAAAATACAATGATTAGTCGACAACTCTCTCCGGTTTTAATTTCTTCTGAGTTGGTGATATATATGAGACCACCACTCACACCAAAGCAATACCAAGTCTTATGTTCAATCCAACTTATCAATGTATCTTATTTATTTAATTCTATACTTTACATACCGTTATACTATTGTATCACAACTCTCACAAGTTATTCACTAATTGAGTACTGACACATCTTTCACCATAAGGTTTTTATAAAATGTGTGAGCACTTACTCCTCCAGTTGATTATCAGAGATGTTTATCCACCAGTCTCCCTTATTACTTATTGTTATCAACAATCTCCGTATTACTATTTTTATCACACTCTCCAGCGTAGTATCACTATTAGCTTTTAATTCACACACCATCCCTCATCACAACAACCTACTAATTATATCACACTCTCCACCGGTCGTACTGATATACTATGTTATCACACTCTCCGTTATATATCTTATTTAAAACTCACACTGCGTACCGCTAATCTAACATTAAGCTCATAAATTACTATCACACTCTCCGTATTAAACTAATTATTGCTATCGACACTCTCCGTTATATTACTTATTGGTATCAACTCTCCGTAATTACTATTGTTATCATCACACTTACTCCGTTGAAGTCTATACTATGGAAAAGTCACAGTCTCCCTATTTATGAGCCATCTATGCCTTTGTATGACACACATCTCACTCCTTATAATCTTGACCTATTTATTTCACTACCTACCTACGCTTATTACTTGATACTGATCTCTTATCACAACTATACCAGGATATTACTATTGTATCCAGCACTTCCGTTATTCAACTAAATGGAGTAATTCACCCACACTCCGTTATTACGATGCGTATTAATTCACAATCACAATACAGTTCATAACTTAGTGTATTCCACCGTATCTTCCTCTATTCACAGAACGACTACAGATCTAACTCGATCACTTCGCCGTTATAATACAGATGTTACTCTATCTTAGCATCGTTTCGCTAATCCCGCTGTAATAGTATAGATATTTAATCGTTATTCACACTTCATACCATCGTATTTTTAGATTACTAACAAATCTTAATCTGCATTGCCCTCCAGTGTGGATGTACTTTTATCTTAGTTTTATCACATCTACTCCTTCCTAATAACTCCCGCTACTTGTCTAATTCATACATCTGCCTCCGTTACATCTCTGATATTAACTCATTGTTATCCACTCTCCGTTATTACTATCTGTTTCATCACACGCCGTTATTACATATCGTTATCCACTCTCCTTATTTACTATTTATCACACTCTCCGTTATTACTATTTTAATCACACTCTCCGTGTATAACTTATTGTTATCACATCCCCGTTCAGTACTATTGTTGATCACACCTCCGTTATTACATGTTAATCACACTCTCCTTTACTCATTATATCAACAGCATTGCCGTTATTACTATTGTTATCACACTCTCCGTTATTACTATTTTTATCACACCTCACCTTGTGCATCTTGCCGTACGTCTTTTCACTACGCATTGGATTATTCAGTCAGATCGTCACGTTGATGATGTGGAATAATTATCCTATTGTTATTCACACTCTCCGTTATTACTATTTATTCACACTCTCCGTTATTATACAATTATCACACTCTACGTTAAGATACTAAAATCTGGCTATCCACACTCTCGTTATACGACTAATTGTTATCGACACTATACTCCGCGTTATTTTACACTTATGTAAGACCACACTCCTGCGAGCGGTTATACGTACTTTGTTATACACTCTCCGTTATACCAACATACTAGTATCACACTCTCCGAGTTTGGTTAGCTTATATTGTACACAAACTTACCCATAAACACCTATATGTTGTGATCACATGTTCATTTCCTGTCATTTTAACTTAGTGTAATCCACTCAAACTTTCTCGGAGCGTTTACAATACTGAATATAACATAGATAAATCGAGAGCGACTTCTCATGGACTGATTAAGTTTACTATTTTTTTATCACACTGTCCTTGTCTATGTAACTAATTTACATGAGTCTATCGGTCCCCAGGTGCTTAACATTAAGTTCGAAATTATCCCTCAAACGTTGACATCTTACAAGTACCTACTATAGTGCGGGTTAGTTCTTCCTTCTTCTCTAAAATACCAACATGATGCACAACTTTTATCTCAAGGGATCGAATGATGTCGGAATTGCACCATACAGGCAGCATCTGTCAGTATTGTATTAAGGTGATCACGGTCTACCTGACATATCCATATGAAACCTTACTTTGAAGCACTATCTGCGGGCTTCCGTTTGCTTAAGATATTACTCGTATTTTATATAATACACACATCAGGCCTCTAATTTAGAGGCATATATATCACCCTACTTTCCCGTTTATTAACTTTCGAGTATTGTTCAAAACACATTTCTCTTCCGTTATTGGCTGATTGTGAATCATCGACGTATCGCCAAATTGTCAAGAGTTCTAAAGGCACACAAATTATCAATAATATGAAACACTTCCCACCACCTCTTCCATGATTGGATTTACTATACTAATATCAACTAGCTGTCTCCGTAAGATAACATCTGCTACTGGTATGTTTAATGCAGAAGCTACTCTAGTACCGACATGATTTGGATGTATCACCCTTTCTCATGATGAGTGTTCAATTATTATCACACTACTATCCAGATTAGTATTGTATCTTATATGTGTAATACACAATGCATCCTGATGTATTACATTTTTATCACATTCCTCGTTATACGATTGTATAAACACCCTACTTCTTCAGAGTTAATGTAAACTAATTAGAGGTAAATAATGTTCACCTCACCGCGCCGTTATAATCACATAATCATACTACTAGCACCACATTCATCCTCACGAGTTGAGATGGTATTTAATATGATTACAAGCTCTCTCAGGTTATTTACATTGTTATAAATACTCATCCTCCGTTAGTACATTACCTAGTATTAACCTCAGTGCGAATCTACACGTGTTATCTGATGATATCACGGCTCTTTTATTATTATCACATTCTCCGTTATTCCCACGAATTGGTATCACACTGCGTACGCGCGTTATTACTATTGGTGTTAAATCATCAATCCATTTCTCACAAACCGTATATTCCACTACGTTACTTGTCATAATCACATTACTACCACTGTTTGTATATCTAATGTAATTTCACTTATCACACTCTACCCGATCACATAACAAAGTCATCCACAACCCTCTCGTCATTATCTGAAGTTTTTTATACCATACTTCTCTCGCTTATTTACTGGAGTTCTAGATAAACACATGCCCTCTCTCAGTATGCATCACTGACATACTAATTGGGTTATCACACTTCTCCAGTTCTCATATCTACTATACGTTGTAAAACAATATTCTAACACTCTATTGCTCGTATATATTAATTATTGTTACTCACATTCTCTTTCCTAGCCTACGTTTACTATTGTCCTAAGTAATACGTCTGATCTTTTGATTTACTTATTGATGATAAATCACATCTCCTATCACTGTATTTATCTTCATAATTATTATCAAATTCTCCGTTATTACTATTGTCTGATCACACTCTTCGTTAAGTTACTATACTATTGTTTATCACTATCTCATCCGATGTATTGAGTCTAATTATAACAACTACTCTCACCGATATATTACATAGAATGGATTTCACACTCTCCGTTAATTTAACAACGATACTATTATTATCACACTCTTCCGTTGATTACTATTGTATCACACGTCTCCGCAAATACTAATTGGGTAATCACACTCTCCAGTTATTACTATACTTGTGACGTATAACATTCTACTGTATGTTAAGCACCTAAAGTGTATATAACAACTCCTCAGTCGCATTACATTGTTTGTAATCACAACTCTATCCGTTATACTATTGTTATCACAAATCCATCTATTACTCTATTATAATCACATTACTCCGTTTTACTAATTGTTATCACACTCTCCGTTATTACTATTGATTTATCACACTCTCGTTATTACTATTGTATCACAACCTACACCAGTTCTACTAATAAAATGAGCTAAAAATACGATACTCTTCCGGTTATTACTAATTATTATTCTCACTACTCACATTAAATAACATTAATAAAAATAAATAATATCACTATCACTCTTCTCAGAAGCCTGTCGTATATTGGAAAGTTCAATATTTTATTATATATCACAACTCTCCTTTGTAACAGCTTATTATCTTATTGTATCACACTCTCCGTATACGTAATTATTACGAATAGTTTTCCTGGTACATCTTCCCTTTTGAGGACGACAAGTAAGTACTATTGAGTCACTATCTCTCGTTAACTTAACTTCATTGTATTATCAACACTGCTCCGTTAATACTATTGTTGTCACACTCTCCGTTATTTACTTTGTTTCTGCACTCTACCGCGCTTGCATTAAGCTATGATTTATCACACTCTCCGTTTACTTACCTTATTCTGTCCTTACTCCTACACCCCATACTCGGCGAATCTGCATTACATGTTATACACACCCTCTCCGTATGATTAACTCATTATTATCACATTCTGCACTTTATTACGTATAGGTTAATGCGACAATTATCATATTAAGAGAACTTAATTATGTTGTCATCTATCTACTCCGATCTAATTACATTGTTATCACACTCTCAATCAGTTTTACGTAGTTGTATCACACTCTCCGATAATATGTATTGCTATATCCACCTATCCTCCTCCCGCATTGAATGGCATAACATCACCCACGTTATCACACTCTCCGTTATACTATTTTCAGTGCGAGCACTCCATCGCTTAATGTAACTTATGCCTCCACTCACACTCTCCGTTATTACGATTATTATCACACTCTCCGTTATTACTATGTTATTCACACTCTCCGGGTGATGTACTATTGTATATCCACTCTCCGTTATACTATTGATTATACACTCTCCGTTTATACTATTGTTATTACACTCTCGTTATTACTATTGTATCACATCTCCTTATTACTATTGTATCACACTCTCCGTTATTACTAGTGTATCACACACGCCGTTATTACTATTGATATCACATTCTCCGTTATTACTATTTTTATCACACTCTCCGTATTTACTATTGTTATCCTCAGCGTAATCTCCGTCATTTATTACTTGATTTGTTTTTATCATCACTTTCCTTTAATTATATATGGTTATCTCAACTACTTCTCCGATTTTATTACTTATTTGTTATGACACACTTCATCCGACAGTTGACACTACTTATATACTATTTTATCAAAAGCGACTGCATCCTGTAGTATTATTATTTCTGTATCACACTCTCCGTTATTGATATTGTTCTAAAATCAAACCATTCATTCCGTTATACTATGTGTTATCACACTCACCAGTATTAATTGCTTACTTATTTGTATCAGCACTCCTGCTTCTATTTTACTTACTTGAATTTGTTTGATTGGCAACATTCTCTTTCGAGTAATAATTTGAACTGATATATTATTATACTCAGAACTATCTATATTCGTATTTCATCAAAATCAAATACCAATTTGTACACGACCTACACTCCGTTACTTGAGCCTTATGAACATATCACATCCTGCCAGTTATTCATATCTAACTATTTTATATATTGCTATCTACCTATTCAGTGAGACTTCACTATTAATTATTTATCTACCATACCCTTCCGTATCAAGTTACTTCACTAAGATCTTCAGTCACACTAATTCGCGTAAAATACATCAACTAGATGTCTTGTACACTATCTATCGTCTCGTCCGGTTATTTGTACTAAAAATATTTATACTATACTAACCTACTACCTGTTAGACCATAGACATACCTTGATACAACACTCAATAATTGATAATTAACCTTATCCACACTCCTTCCGTTACCTATTGACGTATAAAGTATCATCTATTCACACTCTCCGTAATAACACTATCAATCTGCATATCCACACTCACGTGCCTTTTAACGGGAAAAATTTTGTATCATCACACACCTCTCTCCATTATATTATACCAACCACATCCAACAAATCATCATTCGCGGTTGTTACTATTGTTGAGGAGTATCCAATCCGAGCTTCTCTCCTTTTTAATTTTCTAACTTTGTCTTATCATCCCTAACTCCCTCTGTTCCCATTTAGTAGCATATTGTTTTTATCACACTACCTCGATCACAACGAGTTGAATATCTATTTAGTGTATCAGCATCGCTAAGCTCGTTCACTTTACAATTAAGTAATCAACACCCCTATCCGTGTATTTATAAACTCATTCTATCACCAAACAATCTGCCCGTTCATTACTATTTATTAGTCGACAACTCTCCGGTTTCTATATTGAACATTTGATCTCTCATACCTGATGACATTTCTCTAGCTACATATTAAAAGCATATTTATACATATCATACGACTGACTCTATGCTGAATTATATTATACAATACGTAATAGTATATCTCACACTCCTATAGACATAACTATCGTGATACACAACTACTTGGTAGTCAGAACTATTTTAATCACACATCTCCATATTAGACTACACAAGCTGAAAACACTCCACGTTAATTTTACTATTAGTTAATCACACTTCCTAATAAACTATTATATCACACTCTCGTTATACATTTTCTATCACACTCTCCTTATTAATTCTTTACACACTCTATCCTTACTTACATTCACTGCTTTATCACACTCTCG
The DNA here is from genome assembly GCA_004382745.1 of Argopecten irradians irradians. Lineage (NCBI taxonomy): Eukaryota > Metazoa > Mollusca > Bivalvia > Pectinida > Pectinidae > Argopecten > Argopecten irradians. Next base: position 15,850 of record SAYR01004276.1, read on the forward strand.
AGTTTTTGATTTCTTACTACACACTCTCACCTTATATAATGTATTATAAACAAAGCGACCATACACCCTCATTTATATAGTACATGCACTAGATCCATTTAGTTTTATTTTACTGAATATTATTCAGCACTCTTCCGTTATTACTATTGTAGAGTCTACACTCTCCGTATTACTATATTATCACACTCTCCGTAAGTATGACACAATTAAAATCACACTCGCCTCTTATACTAATTATGTAAGAACTACCGACACTCCATCCCGTAATTGACTATTTTATTCACAACTTCTCCATTATTTACTAGTATCTACACTCTGCTCCTGTTATACATACAATTATCACCTACGTCTTTCGTTATTAACTATTGTAATCAAGCCTAATCCCTTAGTTATTTTACTAGCCTCACCAACTCTCCAGTTATATACTATTATTATGTCTACAACTCTCCGTAAATGAACTTCTTTACACATTCACACTAATTTACCATGGTATGGCTATCATCTCCTTGTAATTTTATACTAATTCCTACACACACACCTCTCCTTGTTAGGTTAACTTTACACACTCCTTCCTTATACTTACACCGTTCATTTCACACTCTACCAGTATAAACATTGTATATCACCACTCTCCTTACTATGTTATCACACTCTCCGGCTATTACAATTTATAATTAGTCACACTCTCCGTACGTACTTTGAATCTACTACTCTACCATATTACTATGTTATCACATCATCGCTCTTACTTTGAAGTACTTAGGATTCACTACACTACTTCACCGTTATTACTATGTTACCTCACTACTCCCATTACATTACCTACAGCGAAAAAGGCTCCACTGTTTAACGTTACTATATTGATATTACACTCACCTCAATATATTTATCACACTCTCCTTATACTTATTTTATCACATTCTCCAAGTTTAGAGGTACTAATGTTTATCCACTACTGCCCGTATATTACTACAAGATCACACTCACCTTCTTAACTAATTGTTATATTGACGACACGCGTCCGTTTAATGACTTATTTAGTGAACACACAAGTCATTCCAGATCTATTTAAAACAGTAATCATATCACATCTCCTCCGTTATTACATTTATTCATCACAACTTGCTACCTTATTGTACATAAATTACTATTGTATATTCACACTCTCCTTATTACTTTTTACCACCTCTCGCGTTTCAATTACTATATATTACCGCACTTAAATCTTCCTGTATATACAATACGATATATTAATAACCATATCTCCAGAAATATACAGAATTTTATCTCTACTCTCTACGTATCAAAAATACCTGTGTTGATCACACTCGTCCGCTTTCATTTAGCGTGAATTAGTGTAACGCAAACTCTCCAGGCTATATTATACTAGCAACTCTCTTTTTATTATCCTTATATTATTATCACACATCTCCGTTATTACCTATTGTTAATTCACCACTCACTGCTCTTTATTTGACCAATCTGGATTAGCACACTCTCCTTATTGATAATTTGATCGACCTCCTCCGTAAATCATTACTATTGTTACACACTCTCCGTTGATTACTATACATTTATTCGACACGTCCCCTTATACTATTGTTATCACACTAACTTCCGTTATTACTATATATATCACACGCCCTATTACTATTTTATCACACTCTCCGTGATTACGATTTTATCACACTCTCCGTTCATACTATTGGTATCACACTCTCCGTTATTTACTTATTTTTATTATCACCTCCGTTGTATTACTATGTTATTCACCTCTCCGTTATTACTAATTTTATCACTCCACTTCTCCAGCATTCATTAACGTTAATTGTTTCTCGCACTCTCCTTGACTTTATCTAAGCTGTATCACATTAGTCCGCGTCATTACTATTTTTAACACTCTCCGTATACTATGTATCACGACCTCTCCTATATTACAGTACCATACTATCATCAGTCTACATCCTATTACTATTGACTATAATTATAATATATATATTCACACTCTCCGTACAAGATCTATTTTATCACATCTCCCCGATAGTTACTTACTATTTTATATCACACTCATCTCTTAGATTATAAACACTAATTGTGACACACTCTCTCATTTACTTGACGAATATATTCCAGTTACACACTCTCTTATGATCGCGATTGTAGTTTTTGTAGACTGATCACTTTCCAGGTACTTATCTATAGTTTAGGATCGACAACATTCTTCTAATGAGGAAGCCACTTTACAAAAATCGTTAAATCACCACTCTCTGCAATGGCTTTATAGTTATTTATTTACAATAATATACACAACTCTCCAGATTATTACTTAGAACATCAATATCACACAGCTCGTTTTGTTTTGTATTCTTACTTAACCTACTATATACATCATCCAGAACAACTACGTCCACGTTAATTTACAATATTTATATCATCCAAATCCTTCAATATTACATGCATAATATTATTTATCAAAAGCTGCCCGGGCTGTCATTTATACAGAACCTACTGATATGCTACCTAATCTCGTCTCGTTAAGTACTTATCATGTGTTATGCTATAGCAAACGAGTATATATATCTTTATTATTTCCATCACACTCTCCGTTGGTATAGTACTCATTCTTGTAATGTGAACATATGTCGATCTATCGTCATTTCTCAGAATCACTACTATT